>DWBA01000854.1:0-11832 GCA_018236825.1 Apodemia zela
TGATTTTCACCAAATTAAAATAAGGGTATGGTTTACAATTGAAAACCGCTATCAATGCCCATAAATTTTGAAGGTTTCTCTCGATTTCCTTGGGATCCCGTCATCAGATGCTGACTTAGTAATGGGACCACCTTGGAAATATAGGCTTTCAAATAAAAATATAATATTTTAAATGCGTCCACAAACGCCGGAGAAATTGCGTAACATACACACACAAAAAAAACACTCCTTTTTTTGAAGTCTGTTAAAAAAGGCACAATATACTGATTGTCTGATTGCTACCCTGTCCTGCAAATATTTGAAAACTGTGGGATAAGTAAAATTTACAAAAGCATCTCCAACAATAAATTTGGACAACCCATCTCTTTCTGTCAGGAGCACCACCTGCTCATTGAATTGAATTGAATAACCTATACATTTTTTGAATGTTAATTAAAACTAACAATTATATTTGTGTCACATGACTTTCCTATTTTTGTAAATTAAAACGTTTACCAACCTATTATATAGTCTTATGTTTGATTTGGGGTTTTCCTCGGTTGAATACATCAAACAAGGCTTGTTAATCTTCGTGTAATATACGTTTAATCGCTAAATACAATAAACCCATTCGTCCATTGTTGATGTGAGTGAAACAATGTCCCCAAGACAATGAGACGCGGGACAATAACTGAGAGTTACTAGTAATATTAATTTATTGCTGGAAATAATTTTGCTTAACTTGTTGGTCCGGGCTCCTTTGAATAGACCAACTGCAGTTCTGCTAGGCAGTTCGTAAAAGGCGACTTATTGGCTACAATTTTATAAACACATGAAATGAATTAAAAGTGTTAAAAGAAATACATATATTCTGAAATAATATAGCTATAGCCATAAGTTTAACAAAATTTGCATGCCACTCGTCTGGCAAAATAGGTTTAAGCACATCAACATAATATGTACAAAATCTTCTTCAACCCTATTTTGTGCAAATAAAGTATTTGTATTTGTATTTCTGTGTACGGGTGACGCCATAATGGTAACAACTATGCTAGCTAAGCCACTGATAATTAAATAAAATACAAAGAATAGAACTTAAAACTGCTTTCAAAATCGAGGACTACTTGTAAATAAGGGGTTTTCACCATAATTATTTTCAATGTAGCCATGCTTAATAAATCTGCTAGGTTCGTGACGTGTGGCAATTGGGTATCTGTCTTCCACGTATACCTATATGTAGGTACATAATGTATGTACATTTGCTTTAGTGTACAAAATTACAACTGAATTTCCTATAATTCTTTTCGGCATACAACAGCGATCTTTGTTACCAGGTGTTTAAAATTATCATTGCAATGTTTTAAATTAAATAGCAGCTAATAACGCCTCACAATCAAAGGAAAACTAACTCCTTCAAATCACCTCCCTGCTTCATGTGCATCATTTGTCAAGCAACAAAATTTATTCAATGAGCCTAAACATAATAAACTACTGTAGGTTATCGCAGACTTCGGGCACCTGCAGACATAACAAGAGCTAAATCAAAATCAGTTAACTCGTTTAGGAGCTATGATGCCACACGTTAAACTAATAACAAAAGGGATGTTACAAGATTTTTTACATCGGAGGTAAAAAATAGGTAAAATAATTTAAGTCTTTTCTAAATAACTGTACTTAACTATAGATATTAGAGTGGATCATTCATCTAACGTCACAACTCACAGTCGTTATGGTCTGCGGGCCAACATCTTAGCGGGCTCAAACGCCGGAGTAGCCAAATTAACATGTGCGAAGTTCACTTTTGATGAATCATAATATTATGATCTAAATGGGTTTCATTTTATTGACGCTTCGTGTAATAATCTGAGGTTTTTACCAGCAGGAGTGTGAATCACGGGCATCAACCGGTGTTCGGTTTTGCTATTTTTCGTCCTTATTATTAAATTTAAAAATAAATTTAATTATTCGTCCTAACGTCGTAGTCGAAAAAATTAGTACAGTCCAACGGTGTCTAGAGCAGTCATTCAAAATGCGCTCTTTGGTATTTTTTAAGTTCCACAACCGACAAAGAAGCAGTGGCCATCTTACAGACTCACTTTGTTGTTCGCCTGTCCGTTCGTCTGCCCACATCCGCCCCCGAACTACACTATGAAAAACCGGTTGAAAAAATACTTAGGTTAGTTGTATGGAGATCATTGGAATCTGACTTTTTTACTTTTTTTATTTATTTTGATAGCAGCCCAGGTGGCAACACGCAGTCTATGAAAATTTCAGGTGTCTGCCTATTTCCGTTCAAGAGATAGAGCCCTCACCATCTGAATCCAGGCTGCTGCTTCGTATTTTTATTAAAATGAAATGTACTGAGTAGGTACGAGAGCAGCGCGACAGGAACAAGTCGTTTATAAACTTAGCAACCTCCAGGGCCTCAGCACATCATTGTATGGCGAGCGCTCGCGCCGGCCGCGTCATCAGGAAATTCCTCGTTCGCTCAAAGACGAGTACTTAATAAACAACCACTTTTTGTGCAAACCTCGCAGCCTCTAACTCTAAACGGCACTCTGCTTAGAGCATAATACACCTTATTGTGGTGTATGTTAAAAGCTCATTTAGCTTGTGTTGCGTGTTCGAAACCGGTCGAGTATTGGCAGTAGGGTGCAAGGGGCAGTCATGCGTGGTTACATTATGTTACGAGTTGCGAGTTGCGGGCTGCGGCTGCAAACTGCCGCTTACTATTTCATCTAACATCGTAGGCCTGGGGCATGGGCACGACTGATCTGGGCAGCGGACTGCCAATCACAGTCAACATATTAAAAAAGAGCACGGAGAATTTATATAGATATGTGAAATTCTATTTGTTACATATATAGGATGGCAAACAAGCGGACGACTCTCCTGACGTCTCCTGAGAGAACCCCTAAGATGCGCTGGTATCCGTGTGGTGTGTTGCAAATTGAAATGCAACTTGCAGCCATTTACACTTGCCCAAACAAGAAGCTAATCAAAAATAATCTGTAAACAAAAGAAACGCGTCATCACTAAAGCCGCTCAATAGCTTAATTAAATTCTTAATTAATATTTTATGACTAATTCACAATCCGAAATTTTCCAAATGGTTTAACCACAGGTACCTACGAGTTGAACAATAGCAATTACGACGCCATTAGCTACCTACTTGAATAACAAGCTTCTCGGAACGTCACGAGGATTATAAAAACATATTTTATGTAATCCAAAGTGTCATTGGTTAAGAGTAAAGTTCGTAAATAAAGTACCTACTAAGGGGTGACTAATAAGTACTCGTAATAACTAATATTGTTATAACATTACCAAACTATAGATGTAGCAAGAGATCCTATGTCGTCCTGACAGTAGGTACATGCGAATAAAGAGCCCTACTAACAGACAGACCATTGTCAAGGTAGGTCTAAATTTAACGAAAGATGTGCTACGCTGAAAGATGTACGCTGTGCTAGACAGACTGCTGATTTTTTAATCTGCTTACAATGTCGAAAGTCCTGGATAAGTCATACGAGGCAGACGCGGTTAGGACTTCCAGTGCTCAAAAGCACCTAAAAACTTGAGCTTAAAATAATTAAAGAATTCTGTGTCACGCCTCAAACCCAGGTGTAGAATTTCAGACGCAGCATTTTCAGCTGTGCGTTGATCGATCAGTCAGTCAGTCTGCCAGTGAGTTTCTTCTTTTATATAATATGTAGATTGAAGATTCGCATTCGTCCGGGCTAAACGTACCTACCTCCAGCACTACACTAGCAAGGAGAACCTGTATTTAAATAATTTAAGTATTTAGATGTTTTCAGACATAATGTAAAACATGCATTAATTCGAAATTCTTAAGGAAATGGAACAAAAAATTCAATAAAATTTGACATTTTCAGAATTAGTTTTTTGCTGCGGCTGTTGAGTGTCTACTGTAATAGAAAAAATAACGAAATAGACAAACAACACTGAAGGACTATTAAAATAAATTGACTTTGCTATTAACAAGCATCATTAGATAAAATGGTCTCAAATAAAATTCCAAGGAGCTCAGGTGTTTTTGCGACAAATTCTCATTAGACTTGTCTTTTTATTACTAACAGGTTCCTAATCGTTGTCATAGGTGTATTTAGTCAGGATCGACCAATTTATGCTACTTAATCGCATTCCAGGACAATTTTGAAATAAAAATACAACATATAATACATATAATACATATTATTATTATTTTTAAAGTTCAAGATGACGAAAAATTAGACTACCGTGGTAAGATAAAACCGTTCCCTTTACACTCCAAGATGTTAATGGTGCGTTACTATCCATGTGACAGGGATGTTCAGCCACATTGATTTAGAATCCTCTCTTGAAGCCTCTCTTGAAGAATAGCTCACAGGCTTTACTGATAAGCGTTTAATAAATGTAAAAGGCGAGCGAATGCTACTACTGTTTCACTAACATCGTGACTACTAAATAATAAGCACAGTTTTGGAACGTCTCGTCCGGTTTTGGTACCACGGTGTGACATATTCCTGCCGCAATAATGTCGATACTTGTATTTGTCGGTTTCCGGTTTCAAGGGTTATGTAAAGTAAGTTAGCCAATAAATGTATGCATATGGCATTCATCTTTGGTGTCTGTAGGCGACGTTTTTCTCTTCCGATCAGGAGAACCATCTGCTTATTTGCTATCCTATGGAATAAAAAAGTTGCCACTTCTACTTTTTAAGTTCAAAACGGCAAAGCATTGACTAAATTCACTATGGAGTGATTCATCTGTTACGATAGTAACTATTATATAATCTGAGCTCATGGACTCCCCTGATTGTACATACTCGTAGGTATATGCGGATTAGGTAGAGCCTGAAACGGTGGTGCACATTGTCGTCAAGGATCCTAGATTTGCGAGGGGAGCTACTGCCTGTATAACCAGATCACCGTGCCCCTGGCGAATTTGAGTGAGATTATAGGAAATAAAAACATTAACAAGATTTTTTATCAAATTCGCGTGGCATATTATAAAGAAGGCCAAAAGAGCTAACAGCTGTGATATACTTCAAAAACGCGGAATTGTAACGTATGTATAAATATGTATAAAATTAATTAATGTAGTCAATTAATAAATTTACAGATAAAATATGTTAAAGTGTATTTATTTAATTGTAAATATGTCAATTTTAATATATTCAATTAATGTAAATAGGTATCGAATATGTGTGTATGTAAGTAAATATTATGTAAAAATAAAAATCCTATAAACCAGTTGACCCTGCAGGCCGTCTCTGAAACTTTCCGCTAAGACAGTCAAATATACCTACACCTAAGCATAGAGAATATCTTCTATACTAGTTTGTGTTGTCAGATTTTGTGAAAACTATCTCTGAAACCCTTACATTAAATTACAATTAAACGATTTCAGTTTGAAAATATGACACCGAGTTATCTCATACATTTATATCACCAGTAGGATAATTTTAAGAGAATCATTTTACTCACTTTAAGTTCAAAAAGGTAAAAAATCTAATGTTTATAAACATTTTTTGTGTTATTTGGTATTTAACACAATTTTTTAACTCTAAAAATATTTTATTGGCTTAAAAATTTATATATCGAAAAAAAATTCAAGCAACTTTTTTCAAAAATTTTCTCCGTTGTATAAATCACCAACGAATCAACCGATTTTGATAAAATGTACGGTATTTGACGCAGTTATTCAGGCAAAAAAGCTGATAAGATTTTGAAATCAATCAGTGACTACTTAGTTCATATTTTTAAAAATATGAAATAAGTTTGCTGTAAATAACATAATTTTAATATTTGTAAAGCTATAACTTTTGAAAACTTGGTTCGATTTTGAATTTTTGAAACGTCATTTAACGCAATTTTTCAAGTACTAAAATATTGTAAAAGGCCAAAAAATTATTGGTCGAAAAATATCGAAGTTATGTCGATAAAACACTTTTCAAAATTTTTCGTCAACGATTACTGCCGAATGGATAAACCGATTTTGATGTAATTTACGATGATGAGATGCAGTTTTTTGAGGAAAAGAGCTGATTAGATTTTGTACTAAATTGGTTCATTATTCTGGAAGTTATTTAAAAAAAAAACATTATTTTTCCAAAATTTTCACACACACACACACGCACACACACACACGCGCGCGCACGCACGCACGCGCGCGCACACACACACACACACACACACACATGTGTGAAAACCGGTGAAAACTCGATTTTCGAAAATCGAGGCAAAATCAGTAACTTCCTTATACTAGCACTAACGTACTAACGTAGTGGGAAGTTAAAAGTTGAGGTAGAACCAGAAAAAGCTGCTCACGCGCCTCCTCTACCTACACTAAATGGCGTTTGCTTACGATCATTTCATTTATGCAGGTAAATATTCAAATATGATTATTGTCATTTTTGAAAGCTGTAACTTTTGAAGGCTGTGATCGATTTTAAACATTTAATTATCTTTCATAGCATGCTACTGCAGATTATATAACAGTTACTGTCGTCAATCCTACGCTGTCTTTTGAGCCCTTACATGTTGTCTTGAACATTACACATTCTATGGATTTAAAAATTTTGACTCTTAGGCAATTCTCCATTACCATATAGAAAATAACGATATTAAATAGACATGACTAAATCAGAACTTAAAATATTTACGTAACTTTTTTTTAAAAAAATTTAGTATCGCACAAAAATTCGCGGTATCATTAGGCTATTTGCAAATATTTGTTAGTTTCACACCGACTCTATTATTATGATTATTTCGTGTAAGAAAGACGATTATTATAATTTAAATTTACGTGAAATAATCAGATTCGTTTGGCAAAAGTAACGTATGAAGAAACTCAAATGTGGGGTATTTTGGATGCATGTTAAGTAAAAAAAATCTTATATAATATTATTATATAATTTCAACTCAAATTAAAAAAACGTTTAACTATTGAAAGTGGTTAAAAGTAAGAGGTAATTTTGCCGTTATTACTAACTACTTATAGAAATAATTACAACATTTGAATCATTAAAGGTAAAAACGATTCTATTTCATGCCATTCTATTTCTTTATGGTAGCCGATAAACTTATGCACGTAACATTACCATCTCGCCATACTGATAACAACGCAAAGGCGTTGATCCTTTGATGTCTGTCTTGTTTGATTATTATATAAAAAACAGTTAAAGTAGAACGGACAAAGCGATTGTGAATAGGTGTAGATACAAGGGGAGACCGCGACTGACGTAGTATAATTAATTTGATCGCGCACTGTGCGAAGATGATGTCACGAGACTCCGAAACCGGCATGTCCATATGTATGACGAGATAAGAAATGTTATGAACTTATGAACGGGGAAGTAGCGAGGCAACTTTGACCCGAATTTACCTTATTTTAGCAATAAATGATTTAATTGATTGAAACTCAGTCCTTTGGCGGCTTAAGGCATGTAACGTGAAGATGTCTAATCTGTAGATGTATCTGTTTCCGCGAGCGGTGGACATTCAAACACCGATTGCCTCGATACTAAAAGTGATAAGTGATAACTGATAAAACACGCTGCGCTCGGGTAAGCGACCGCGAGTCGCGACACAAACAGCCCGCCTCGTATTAATAGACTCCAACTCGGCCGCTGGTCGCTCTCGAGTCTCGGCTCTACAATGAATGAGTCACTTCACTAGCGCCGGAAGCTCCACAACTGTTTACAAACTTTTTGTCCACGAATTAAGATTGATTAAAATACACATTAGTTTGTTGTAATTGAAAAACATGTCTGTAACAAAATCGTATTTAATTGAACAAACTAATTTGCCCTAGTTGAATAAATGCACCTCCATGTTTATTACAGACGTTTATTAGAGACATAATATGTGGCAAAACAGTTTGTCTGAATCACAAAATGTCAATGTTTGCGTTACTGTTACCTGATACTTCACATTACTTTCTTTAAAATTTCGAAACCATCTTAACATTACGGTAGTTTGTAACGTATTACGTGAGAGGTGACGCCGCGCCGTGATGCTCTTGTAGGGCAGGGTTGGTTATAAGGAACAGAGAAGGACTTGAAATGTCGACTAAATTTCAACACAGACTACAAGGAAACGGATCCTATATTAGGGGGGTAATATTCGGAATGAACTTTAGCTAATTATATAAAAAAATTGAACTCATAATTTTCAATCAGTTTATTGTTGTACAATTTCAGACAGGGGCGAAAGACGAACGATTAGCCTACCGTGTAGAAATACTACACAGGTTGACTGGTAAAAGACTGTACGCGTTGTAAGACACGATAGTTACCTATTAGATATACATATAATGTAACCAATACAAATATAACGGAAAGAGAATATTGCTTAACTTCATAGTAAACCTCAACGAAATTATTGTGGGAATATTCAAAAAATATCGCGGGTGGCAGGCGCGCGCTCTGACTGACAATTACACGTGCCGTGGCGGCAAATCGCTGCATGTGATTAATGAACTTCGACAAAATAACTTGTAAAAAAATTTATTGAATAAAATATTTTGATTTATGATCTGTGACATCTGGCACGGGTGTCCCTACTTTTAAGCATCTACTTTTTACATATTCGATATCAGAATCAAGTACTGGACAATCTTTTGCCAGGCAACCTGTATATTGCATTAAATATTTCGTGAGTTGATTAAAAAAAAGCGTTGAGTTAATTAATTTAGTAACTAAAATGTTTAAATGACGGTGATCAGGGGAAAAGGTACACCCCGTGCGCCACTGTGTGTACACCCTTGAATTTTCATATTTAAGACATTTGGTGAGTATGTTTAATATCCCACCGGTTTTGCTTAGATGTTACGCTAGCATCTTGCTTAGATGTAACACTAGCATCTTGCTTAGATGTTACACTAGCATCTTGTTTAGATGTTACACTAGCATCTTGCATGGATGATGCAGAAAAGTTATCATTTACTATGCCTATTTGCAATTCCAATCCCAAATGTCTATTCCATGCCAATAATTTCAGCGCGACAATGTCCAGTTGTAACGATACTACGATTGTCCTGCACATCGCCGCTCTCTTGGTTCTCCTACCTAGCGCCAGTTCCGCCTACAAGTGCCGATTATTTATGAGCGTCTGTTGCGAGAGATTTATGTTAGGAGTAAAGCGCTCTAAGTGTTTGTTGTTACAGGAATAGATGCACCGCACGGCGTTATGGCAGCGGCGGCGTGCTGGAAGCTGCGACGGGAAATTTGTCACGGAAACTGCACTGGCTTTGTGGTCTGGCCAAATAGGTGTCCGGCAATCAAGCGCATAGCCTGTTTTCATTAACAATAATTGTCAATGTAGGCAGTGAGTTTAAGAAACACGTAAAATGTCCAATATTAAACTTAATAATTAATGGATGGAAAGAGAAACCATCGCTTACAGACACCAAAGATGTTAATGGTTCGTTGCTATCTGTGTGGCAGGATGACAATGCCACATGCACGAGTCTACCGGCTACCTTACCATTCAAACCGGAAAACGACAATGACAAGGAATAGGTAAGGCGGTGGTACCAAATACCCGGGCGAGACATTGCGGAACTCTACCACCTAGTAGTCACGATGTTAATGACACGTATAGCTAATCGGTCGAATTTAACGACTTGCCTGGCAGAACGGCAGTTGGCCTATTCTTCAAAAGAGTCCGGACCAACACGAGGGTGCACAGTACAATTCGTAACGGCCACTGGCGTCAGAAATATGTTGTGGTGACTGTAGCTACTTCGAATGTAGTGAAGAAAGTGTGAATGAGGATTACCTTCTAATTATAATTGTAACTATTATACAATCTGTGCTTCTAATTGTAAATCTGTCAATCCGTTCAGCTCAGTGAGCTCACGGCAACAACGCGCCGCCTAAGAGGCTGGGCCTATTATAGGGGAGTGTCCCAGGGGGCTGGACTATTGCTTAATGCTACAGACATTGTTTAACCAATACTCCACTGCAAGTATTATCTGATTAACTGTTCCCATAGAGTTTTGTGTGATCAGAAAATACTGCACCGTTAATTAACTTCATGTGCCTTCGCAGAAAATTGTCTGAAAATAGTTTTAGGCAAAATTGAATAAGGGTGAGTGAAATCCGAAGAACACTACAATGTTTCGGAAGGAAGGTGATCGAAGAAAACGTAAACAGATATTATAGCTTCTTACTTTGTATTTGAAGAGCGCTCCCTGAAGCTGCACCAGCCGCGAGGGAAGCGCCCGCAAGGACCATAATGCACTCCAGCCTCAGCCATGATGCCGCTGATTATAACTTAATACATATTTATATTAAAATAAAATAAAATATGGCACTCGATTCTCACTGCCTACCCCTAACTGTGACAATATCGTTAATATTTTCTGTTTTAATTTTTTTTTCGTTTTTGTACCCAACTACTACTACTACTACAAAAAATAAGATCACTACATTCATTAGCATCGTTTGTAGTTTCCGGATTGGTACCACACTTTTGTGTAGCTCTATTAGTTTGCTCAGTTTTTTGATATCATATCCAATATCTCGGGAATCTGAATTTATAATTTTTTTTGGTACTACATAAAACTACAAACGATTTAGCGTAAGTACATATCACTACTAACTGTGGCAATATCGTTGATAGTTTTTGTTTTAAACGGTTTTTCTTCCCAACTACTACTACAAAAAAAAAATAAGTTCACTATATTCATTAGCATCGTTTGTACTACAAACGATGCTAATGAATATACCTACTTCAAACTTTGTAGTAGGTATACGAATCGCCAAAAAATTTTTGGTATTAATTGAAGTGGGTTCCAGCGTGACGGAGCTAGGAAACTGTACATAAATACAACATTTGAACATATTAGGTTAAAAAAATAAAAAAAGGAATGTACAAAGTGACACCGACGAAGTTGCGAGTCGCAGCGTCACACCCAGTTCGTAATTAAATTGATAGATTTGTCCAGAAGTAGGAAACTTCAAAATATCCTGATAACTTTATCTTGGATTTTCTATTTTAAGAATAAAAATATCTTCACACCCTTATCCCCGAAGAGGTAGACAGAGGTACAACCAGTGCACCCGCGACTAGCTATGCCATTTTGAGATACTCCGTGGATTTGATAAGACTATTCAGAATCTTAAACAAATATATACGAGCTATGTTGTGCTTTTGCATGACAGCTTAGCACACAAGCATGTGGTTTTCCTGATGGAAGAGGATAGCCAATAGCCATCGCTAACGACGCACAGATGCTAATGTAGCGGTGTCATCTACGTGGCGGTTTATACAGCAACATGCATAAGGCTACCTTACCTTACCCTCCGAACACGACAGTGACGAGTATTGGCTTCAATGTGGCAGGATAGGTTAGAGTACATTATAATAAATAAAATCATGTTTTTAACTTAATTTTTTGCGTTTTTGGTATTTTATTTGTGTGCAGGGTGTTGAATTAAGATAATGTAGTTATAATAAAATTAAGGATTTAAAGAGCCATTTCAAACGATGAATGATTTCGTGATTTGACCTGTTGAAAGGTTCAGCTAACAGCCTAAATAGATAAGACGTCACGCCATCAAAATGTTTTTGTCATAACATTGCGCAAACATGTTGATTCCAGTCAACTAGCGGCCAGGTGTTATCACCTCGCCATTAGATGTCGCTCGCTAATCACATTAACGGCAGCGGCGACAGAGGCCAGCCAGCCATTCATTGTTTTACTGGCAGTTCGCACTATTGAAAAATACAAATATTTTATCATTACAATGCTGCAGTGGTTTTATTAGGGTAAAACACCCAATAGTCAGCCTTTTAGTGAGAATTAAAATTTGATTTAACTGTATTTTATATATTAAGAACT
>DWBA01000855.1:0-11825 GCA_018236825.1 Apodemia zela
ATTTGGCATTATCCACCAGTCAAACTTTAGGCCAACAGACTGCAATTGTGAAGGTGCCACTGAACAAATTATCTTTGGTTAATATTTAATACTATGTATGTGTAATACATACTTATATAAATATCTATATAATTAATATAATAAGAAAAAGTTTGTCTCAAGTATATCAAAAGTCGTAACATAAACCCTGTCAGATGACAAAGTCGTTATCTGCTTGTTAGTCCGATCATAATAATATGTATAATTATTTGATTGATATTATTGATACTCGTAGATATATTTAATATAGCTTAATTTAAGGGAGAATAACTTGATTTTGGTACTAATATAGAGCATTTTTATGACTGACACGATTTCACTGAATTGTAAACCTAACTAAAATTCAGGTTTATCCTCCAGTCCACCATCTATTGTAACACTAGTTGAAACTGTAACATGAAACATGTAATTGAAAATTGGTGGAAAATAAACTTTTTATTTATTAAAAAAAATTATATACGATATTTTGATGTGAAACATCTAATGCGATGAGAGATCGGCTGTTGTCTGGCGAGAAGTCGCCACGTACACGTGTGCGTTGCCACCAAAACGGAATTTAATAAATGTTTTGTGTGTGACGATTTTAATTTTAAATATATGTGTCCAGACGTTTTAAAGTTATTTGAGAAAAAAAAATCCGCTGAGATGATGTTTTGAGCGTGATCCCAGCTGAATAATTTATTTCGAATCTTTTCCGCTGGGGTAACGCACACCACACCACGTAACACCGTCTCTCTTGTTTCCGAGCCATCTTTCCGATATCTTGTGAAATAGAACAGCCGAACAGCTGACAGATTGTATATCGTAAGGTATTAATGACCTAATTTCTTTAAAGAATTACGTATTTTTTTTGTTTTAATTATAACATATTTATTTCCTATATTAATGGTCCATTAACACTTATTTTTTTACACAAAGTTTAGATGTTTCACATCTGCCAATCGTCCTACGATGGCAAATTTTTTTATAACTTTTATAATTATTAGCTAGAATCATTACATTTTTTTATGTCATTGATCTTCCTTTATGCCTCTTTTGGTCAGACCACGTCAGACAGTGTCCTTGTTAATCATTGGATTTTTATGGTAAAATTTGTCTATCGTCTGAAAGGCTTTGATATAAACTGGTACCTACCTTTTAATGGTTTCATATGTTTTGGTGTTAGTTTATTAATTATATCAAGTTTTCAAAATTGTGCAAAAAGCTTAGAATTTTTGCATTGGAATGGATCTTTCTGATAGTACCAGATTTAACTATAAAATATCGTTTTATTAAATAGATATCTTTTTTATAAATTTTCTCTCTTGTTACAAATAATTATTCATTCATTTACTTAGGTAATTGAAAGGCAATATACCTACTCGCCGGTCACAATGACTGCAGGTTGCTAGTTGTATAATATACGTATAGGATTAGTTATAATAATACAGAATATATAATAGTTACTGTTGTGTTTGTAGCATTATTGACTATTATAAGTATTAATAGTAGATAATCCAAAGAATCGAATGTATTTCTTTGTAACTACGAGTATATAGCGGACGTGACAGTAGCCAACCTTTCCTGCTGAATGATCGCTTTTAGTTTTTATTTCTTATTAATCTTAAAAAAAATAGATTGAGTCTATGAGATATGACTTAGAATATAACATCATATTTTACAATAAATATTATATTATACATACAGAAATATTTAGAAATATACTTTTCATGTTCCATTACTTATTTATTCCATGTCTTAGTTTTTTTTATTGCAAAAATGTATAATACCGATACGGAAAATCTACGATTCTATTATGTCTCATAGAAATATAATTTTTATTTCATTTTTCAATTTTCTAAATATTTTTTTAATGTTTTCCCTAAGAACTCTATTAAGGCTATTATAAACTATAGGTAGAGTACCTCACAGCCAGCTACGTGATTAAAGTATTTTGTGAATCCTAATAGAATCGAAAAAAATATCGTTTTTGGAATAAAGAGTTACGTTTTTAAAAACTTTATAAATAACTTTATAATTTTTTTATGAGAAAGATGGACAAGTTTCTTATGTGAAACTTTTTATTTTATCGCCAACGTTTCGTCAACTTAGTTGACTTCTTCAAGGCTCTACGCTGAGAAACATTTTTCTATCTACATCAGCTATATGTCCATCTTTCCCATAAAAAATAATAATTTAATTAACATAATGGACCTAGGTACTAATGTTTATAAATAACAAATTGTTTCGCATTATGTGTTTATGTAGGTACGTTTGTTACTTCTCCGCGTAAAAACAGCTATCCCTTGCATATTACCATATATTACATAGAGTCCTCATCCAGTTCTTCAGAACTAGTAATTATACTTACATAAGTCAATTCTACGCAAATCTTATCCAGAATCGGGTTCACAAAAACTAAGCACGCAGCGATCACTGGGAAGCTAGGATTAGTATATAATTATTGTATTTTAAATTATTTTTTACATATTTAACTATTAAATATATATCTGTATTTTAAATTAAATCTATTTATTCCGATATAGCGATAAGATATTAATAGGTTTGGACAAATTCTGGTTTAAGATTCACGGAGGTTTGCGGAAATTAATATTTAATTTACGCAAAAATTTGTATTCGTTAACACGAAGGCAAATGAATAGATTTTAGACTAATACTCCTTTGCAGAAATGCATAATTAAAAAAAATATATTCTTCCACGGATATACAAATTGTTTTTGAAAGTTAACGCTATTCAAATACATACAACTTATGTCAATTAGCTTTTATTTAATATCTAATGTAATATGCAATTACTTAATTTCCTAAATTATTATTAAGTCAGAGGTTCAAACAAAAAAGTCCTCGTTGCAAAATCCACAGAAATTTGTGCGGGTTGAAAAGTGCTCCAGACAATGAGTAATCTAAAATTTATAATAAAATCTATTCCAGATAATGAATATAAGTAGTATATAATATTATGTAACAAATCTGAATTTTTACTTGATGTTATTAACGTCAATTACGTTTGTGATTCGAACAATTATTTTAAATTTTCGCCATGATAATTGCATGTAGAGCTACCCTATGTCTTGCATCTTTTCAAAATACGTTAGCCAGCAAATATGATGCGTTCCAACTTCCAAGTACTTAACTTCTACTAATTTAAAAATCTTTAAGCGAACATTTCTTTGTTACTTTATTTCTATTAAAAAAAGTAATGGTTTTTATGATAAAAAGTAATGGTTTTGCAGCAAAAATAGTAAAATAAAAAAATATACATATTATATTTATAACAACAAGTAATTGGTCACTTTTTGTGAACACACACAAACTGCAAATGTATGTGTAATTCTAATTATACTAATTAAAACCGGGTAAGTATTTGTTAATTTTAGCCGAAATAAGTTACTGTATAACACGAAAAATTTCCATTAGAAAGGTTTAGTTTTAGAATCTCAGCTTGTAAGTTTTCAGACGTTTAGTTTAGACGCAATTAATACAAGGTCTGAATCATTTCACTTTACCAGGCTTTAAATTTACTTAGATTAATAACGATAGATCCATATGTAAAATAATGTATAAATAATTTATATGACGCGGCAAGTCTGCGATGCGCACACCGTATCCGGAGGAAAAAGATAGATACCTAGTAACTTTGGACAAAATAAGCTGTGATTTTATAAAATAAAATGTCATATAACTTATTCTTTTATTGCATCATCCTCGAGCCTGATATCTGTCTAAATAAAGGTAATTCAGAATCATAGTTTGACCTCTTTAACACCAAGCCTAATACATTTAGAAACATCCTTTCTAAATATTGGTTCAAAGGTTTTGCAACTGTTTTCGAGAATTTTAAAGAATAATTTCAGGATAACATATTTTAGGATAACATATTTTTCCCCCATTTATCAAAATTAATTTACAACAAGCAAGCTAGTTTTGAGACATTTATATGTGGAAACATTTAATTGGTGTATAGTTTTATATTAAGTTATTTATTATTTTCTTTATCATTGTTTGTTTTCCGATTAAAATAAAGTAAAATGAAATACTTATTAGACTTATGCTACCTATTGTCTCGATTTGGCACCTCCACCTTACTTTTGCCGGTCATAATAGCGTCAGCATTTGTCACTGACTGAATAGAAGGGTAAGGTAGCCGGTACATAAGTGCATGTGACGTATTGACCGCCCCATCGAGTGGTTAGCAAAAGAAAAATTTTTGTAATTATAACGTAATAATAAGTTAAACGTATATAATATATTGCGTAATATGTTGCGGAAAACTTCACTGCCTACTAGTCATGACTAACAAATTAAGACCCTTTTTAGAGTTCCGAAGTAAACTAGGAACCCTTATAGTTTCGCTATGTCCTTCCGTCCGTCCGTACGCAGTCTAGCTCAGAAAACCTTGCTACTAGGAAGTCGTGATTTGGCATGAATATACAAATTAGTCATGGCAACAAAGTGGTAAAATAAAATCTAGAAAAATATTTTTTTTAGTGTAGCTCCTATACATATAAAGTGGGGATGCTAATTTTTTTTCTCGCGTACCCCATGATACGATTTTCCTGATAAAAAGAGATAACTATCACCTGTTTACACCAAATATGTTAATGGTGCGTTGCTTTTATTCACGTTGGCAGGAGTAGGCAACATGATGACATGTTTGACCAATCTATCGTCTTTTACAAACTGCCTGCCAAAAAATGACCGATGGTTATTACACCATACGAACCCGGGCAAATACGTGTAAAAATGATTTAATGAACTACAAAATGAACTTGACTACTTAGAATTGCAAATAATTTACGGGAAAATTTTGAAGCCGTAACATATTATGTAGTTATGACGTTATGATTAATTAAAGGTTTTTTTTCGCCACCTGAGGTCACAACTGTAGAATCACGATCTTTAAATGTTTTATTTATAGTCAAGGATTTTTTTATATCATTCAATAGCAAACAAACAGATCCTCATGGCAAATACCAGGTGGTCCATCGCAGAACAGATATTTTGCAGTTGTCCATCATTATTAAAAAGTAGGTTTGAGCTACCTACATCTGTCAGCACGGAATCGCCTTTTTTTGTCATCTCATCCCTTTCTGTCGCACAGAATAGCCATTTGCTAGAGCGAGAAAGGTAGCAATACGATCGCATCGAGGATTCCGCCGCGTGCTATAACATTCAAGCTATTTTTCTCGTTCTATCGAATGGCGGTTCTGAGTGACAGAAAAGGATAGGGCGACGGAAAAAGGCGATGCAGTCCCGATAGATGTTGTTCAACCCTTTCTCTCCAAACTAGAACATGATAGCACTCAAGCACTACCGCTGTTGCGGCAGCCAATACATTGCAGAGCTAGTTACACGATGTAAGTGACAAGTTAGCCTTCTCTCGCCTTTTTAAGAGATTCCTAGCAGTAAGGCAGTTTTTTTTATATCCTACTCCTACTATTATAAATGCGAAAGTTTGTGAGTATGGATGTATGTTTGTTACTCTTTCACGAAAAAACTACTAAACAAATTTGGATGAAATTTGGCGCACAAGTAGACAGTGACTTGGAATAGCACATAGGTTACTTTTTATCCCGAAAAAATGTGTTCCCGCGGGATTCACCAAAAACTTTTTATAATGCAGCGGTCTGCACGCTGCAGCTAGTATATCATATGGTAGCAAATAAGCAGATGGCTCGCCTGAAAGAAAGAGATAACCATCGCCTATATAGTTACTAAAGATGTTGCTATCCTTGTGGCGAGACTACCTTACCCTTCAAACCGGAACACGACAGCGACCAGCACTAACACTATTGCCGCAGGAATAGGGAAAGCAATGTTACAAGACCCTTGCAAGACAATACAGAATTCTACCAACTAGGAGCTACGATGATAGTGACTCGCATAGCCAAATCATTCGCTTCTTACGACCTGCCTGACAGAACGGCAGATGGTTTATTCTTCAAAATAGGTCTCGATCAACACGGAGAAAAATAAATTGCTAATTAACGTTAAAGGACCCGAACTTATTCAAAAAAATATTTATTAAATACTCGCAAAAATGGTATCTTGTTGTTTTAAATAGCGTTATCTTTTTAATTATCTGCGGATGTGCGCTTCCTATTGTTGTATGCTAATATCCTAACCAATGTACAATTGCATGGTATAGCGTTGCAATGCAAAAACGAGGGCTGTTATAAGTTTAACTGTACCCCGTGTTGGTTCGGGCTCCTTTGAAGAATAGACCAACTGCCGTTCTGCAAGGCATGTCGTAAAAGGCGACTAATTGGCTTTGCGAGTCATCACCAACGTGGCTTCTAGGTGGTAGAGTTCAGCATTGTCTCGCCCGGGTCTGGTATCACCGCCTTACCTATTCCTGACGCAATAGCGTCAGTGCTTGTCAGTGTCGTGTTCCGGTTTGGAGGGTGAGGTAGCCGGTAAACTTATGCATGTGGAATTAAGACCTCATCACAAGATAGCAACGCACGATTAACATTAACATACATTCATCATCGTCAACAGATGTCGCGATCGTTATGTCTTTAAACAATTTACTTTATGGTTTCGTTACGAGTGTAACATTGTCTACATACTTGCAATAACGATTATGACTGACCACGTGATTTACGCGGCTTATGTCAATTCCATAAATTTTATTATTTTCTACCTTCGCTATCAATTTTAGATTGTTACTTTGTCTCGTGATCGTTATCAGGGCTATGACAGCTGCAGTTGCCCCCCCTAAAGTCCGTTTTGGCGCTTCAGTCACTCTCTGTAATTACGCCATCTTGGTACGTCATATTTGCGTTGTATCAAGTAACTGATTTGAATGCGCGGTATATTTTGTGTTTTTTAAAGTATCTGATTCCTCGTCGTTATTTGGAACAACTTCGTATTTTGTACTGCGATGTATTATATAGTTTGTGCATTATAATATCATCATGGAATACAATTGCTGTGTTGGGGGTTGCAATGCAACAAGTGCTACGTACAGGTTGTTTTGTATTGCTAAGTACGATAGCTTAAGGAATTTATGGATGTATTTCCTAGTGCCCACAAATCTCTCGTTCGGTATACGTTAATAAAGTAACAAATAAATAATAATAATGAACATTTATTTTTAATCCTTTTTTATTTATAATCCTACCTCAATTTTTGAGAAAATAGATAGAACTATTTTCTCGAAAATGTCATTTGTTAAATTAAAACAGCAGCGCCAAAAGGGTTACTTTGGGAACTATGGAAAATTAACTACAGCTTTCGCGTCGGTTACGTAATAACTAATAACTAGTAGATCGTTATAAACGAACGGTAACTGCTATCAGTTCGATAAAATGCGGCAATAAGGATAAATACCCATTGTACCAACTGACAAACATACATACAAGCACAGCAACTTTTTACTTCACATCTGGTCTGATCGGTTTGATCATGGTATGTTACTCTTACCTACATTATTTAATATTAGCTGCAGCGTGCGGCCCGCTGCAATATAAAAGTTTTTCGTAAATCTCGCGGGAACCAAACATTTTTTCGGGACAAATAGTAGCCTATGTGCTATTCCAGGTAATCATCTACCTGTGTGCCAATTTTTATTTAAATCTGTTCTGTGTTTTTGGCGTGATTGAGCAACAAACATCCATCCATCCATTCATCCATCCATCCCTCCGCACATCCAAACATCCAAACTTTCGTATTTATAATATTAATACAGATTTTCATTGTTCATCTATTTTTTAGCCTCTTATCTACCATGCTGACACATTCAAACTAACAGAGCAAGCCTTGTTAGCATTTTGACGCCTAAACTTCTAGACTCAACCTCTTTTCCATTTCAGTGTAATACTGAAGTAAGAACGCGGTTTACAAGTTACAAAACATATTGCTCACAGCTATATTATCTCGGTGGCATTTATCTCTTCGCGCATATTTTGACAGCAACACATTTTGACTAAGTTGTAGTGTTTGTGAAGTTAGGGCTGATAGATTTAGGATTTATAGAGTTTGAAGGTTGGCTCTACCTGATAATCAGCTATCAATATATTGACAGTGCAAGCCATATGGTCTCGTCGTGGCAACATTTTACATGAAAATGTGTTAGGTGGGGTTCTATTTTCAGGTCCTTTTCTACATAATCAACTCCCGCTTACAGACTTATGCAGTCCAAGTTATTGACTTCACCTTATTTAACGATCCAATCTCACTGTTCTCTTCCAGATACAGAACTCCATTGTGCCTCCCATACCATTCGTACGGGCTTATTGTGCATTCTCTTGTATGCATACCTAATAAGATTTCTTTTTTCTTCAGAAGAAATTCTATCTTCTTCTAACCCGATCAAAATAATGACCCCATAGTACCTAAACACTCCTAAACACTCCCCGTGTTTGCATGAACTCCCTTGCCTTTTTAGAAGGGCACGGAAATCGCAAGCCACCTGTGCTTGAGTACTGTGTTGGTCTTCAGTCCTCTACAATACCATATAGAGGACTCAAAAATATAAAAAAAATGTAAAAAAACAGTCTTAGATAATGTTTAGATCAAGACATTGCAAACTGTGCAATCACAAAGGATTACTTTCGGATGTACTTAACATAGAAAATAAAATAATGTGAAAGGTACTTGCAGCTATAGTTACTTAGTTAATTATACTCAAAAAGTATTATTTAAAACGTGACAAAATGTTTACGCTGTAAGGATTCTTTTTAATGAATCGTTGATCTTTCACAGAAAGTGGCACATCCTACAAAGCCCATACCCGCTGAGGTAAAGCCTGCGGTGACTGCATCTTCAGAAGATATATCGGCTAAAAAAGGTGATGACGATAGCATCACAGAAGAAGTTACAGATTTGCGGATCCCCGGAACGGCAAAAGAACATTCAGAATGGGTAATTTACTTTATTATTGTTTAACATCTAGTCCATAAATACATTCATTCTTATTTCTTAGTAGCACTGAATACATAATAGTAAATTTGTTAGTAGTTAAAATCTATACATTAATCGATATTATAAAAGCGCGGCAGCCCGCACGTACATGTTTCAATCTACATTTATAAATATAAAATGATTTTTTTATAATTTGAATATTTATAATATTATTGTTTTAAATAAGAAATTAAGGCAATTTAATTAGTTTTTTTTAGCTTATTATATTGTTTGTCGTTGTTGTAGTCAGACGATGAAGAGGCGGGTGGGCTGCCGCGCAGCGTGTCACGTGGTTCGCGCGTCAGCCGCGTCGTGCGACAATTTTTCTGTTGTGGAGTCTCCTACGAAGCTCCCTCCGAAGACAACTTCTCTGGACCTCGTCGCGATTACAAGCACGCCATATGAAACTTACGTATATTCTTAAAACAAGCTCGGAATGCTCGTGTTTCTCAGTATTATATTGGCTGGCCATTCTCAATCATTGCGCTGACATACAGTTTAGTTTGTCCTTACGTATTTTTATTAACAGTGATGTTAATGATAAGTTGTAAATGTGGTCACTCGTTACTGTTACTGTTAAACTTATAGTTACTGTTAAATGTCGTTTACATTTCCTAAAATTAGAATTTACTAGTGATATCATAATTGGCAGGGATAGGGGATGGCCGGCCGGAAATAACGATAATGATTACATGTGATTATTGCACGTATCAAATAGCTGTGTAAATAAAATATTTAACATTTCTCAGGTTTTCCTTTCTTAGATACCTTAAAAGTGCTAAAGAATTAAAAGAAATATGTTTTCCACGTAAGATACAGCTTCGAAACTTTTATTGGTACTTTGTCTGTAGATAATTTTAATTTTCAAATAATTGCTAGGCTATATTTGAGCTATATTAGTATAGTCTTAGGATAAAATGAAGTTTATCGTGTCGTTTTAGTTTAGTAATTGAAAGTACGGATCATATATCCGCGCATTTAGTTACTAAGCTACATGTAATGAAATATTTTTGGATAGATTATAGAATTCGTGTTCTATATTGCAGGTTTTTTTAATATCTGAATTGAACTAGGTCACTTATAAGCAATTGTGAGATTACTGAAACCTTAGGTGAATACTTAGGTGAATAACGAAGTTACGAAGGCTATGAATTAAAAAAATATTGTTGCACGAAACCACTGAACACAAGCACAATAAAACATTGAAAGATCAATTTGATACTTGTACAATGTACATGCGTGTAAACTGTAATCCTATCTTCAATCTTTACAAGCAAAATGTTCCAGACTTCATAAAGGCTGATGAATGGCCTTCGGCTAGTCCGGATTTAAATGCTTTGGACTATAAATTGTAGTCTGTGCTAAAGGACATGGCTTGCTCTAAGCGTCGCCCAAATATTGAGTCGCTCAAGAAATCTTTGGAGGCAGCAGTGACCAGGTTTCCAATGGAAACCGTTCGTAAATCCATCGTTGAATGGCCCGACCGTTTAAAAGCGTGCGTTAAAGCTAAGGGTGGACAACTTTAAATAACTAGTTTAGTACGTTAACATATCTTTTTCACTCTACATAATCACATACAAAACTTTAAAATGAAATTATTACAATATTTTCTTTGTAACAGATCTTATGGCTAGACTAGGTAATTATTATTAATATTATAAATGTGAAAATATGTTTGTTACGGTTTCATGGCTAAAACACTGGACCGATTTTAATCCTACGGAAAAGGGAAACTATGCGGATAAAACTCCGGGACTAATCTAATAATCTAAAAAAAAATTCTAAAAAAAAATTCTAACACGCGGACGAAGTCGCGGGTAAAAGCTAGTATCCTGTATCCAAATATGCATCTTCTATCGCTTCTATCATAGAGAGTGTTACGACAAGTTGTTTGGATTAATACCTGCCGCTGAATTCCACTATCACACATCGCGCGACAAAATTTGAAGTGTGTAACTTCAAATTTTGACGCGCGATGTCTTGTCGCGACGTGTGGTCTTTTAAGAAGAGAGCTTACACATTTTTAAAAGACCTCTGGTATTGCAGATGTCCATGGGCAGCAGTGATCACTTACCACTAGTTGCAGCTCTTGCTCGTTCGCCCCCTCTTCTATAAGAAAAAAACATAATTTGGGCACAATCTATGCAAATGTTGCAATTGACTAAAACAGCAAAATTTATAGAAACAACATGGCGCTGTGTTGATCTGAGCCTCTCCGGGTTGATCCGGATCTATTTTCAAGAGTGAATCTACTGTTTTCATTATCAATTATTGTAAAGTTCTACCACCTAAGTAGTACACAGAATAGGCATCTCGTAAAA
The DNA here is from genome assembly GCA_018236825.1 of Apodemia zela. Classification (NCBI taxonomy): domain Eukaryota; kingdom Metazoa; phylum Arthropoda; class Insecta; order Lepidoptera; family Riodinidae; genus Apodemia; species Apodemia zela. The sequence goes on from DWBA01000855.1 coordinate 11,268, forward strand.
GGCGAGAGAAGGTTAATACGTACTACAACACCATCAATGCTTGTCACTGCCGTGTTCCGGTTTGAAGGGTAAGGTAGCCGGTAAGCTGAGTACAAATACTAATATTGCACTTATTTTTATGTAAAAATAGCCTACTTAGAATAGGTAAATATAGTTTAGGTTGGAGTTTAGTTTGCAGGGTTTGTTAAATTATATAAATGCACGGCAAGCGTGGTCATAGCAAAATTATAATAGTTGATCGGGGGGATGGTATAACCCCATCTCATAAACACAAGGAACTCGTTGAATCGTGTCGCTTCATTGTACTTTATTTACCCAGTGAATTTGTTTAGGAATACTGAGTTACCAATTATATACGTTTTAGGATGAGTTGCCACAAGATGTTACGAAAAAAGGAATTTCCTGGAACGATCCTGAATATCAGAAGAATGTTGTTTTACAGGTGAAGTATTTATTTTTTACTAGCTGCTGCGGGCATGCTCGCTGCATTTTAAAAGTTTTTAGTGAATCCCGCGGGAACTGCTCGATTTTTCGGGATAAAAAGTAGCCTATGTGCTA
>DWBA01000856.1:0-11824 GCA_018236825.1 Apodemia zela
GCCCGACCCAGGAATCGAACCCGGGACCTCGTGTAGTCAACTCCGACACCGGACCACTAGACCACAGAGGCGATTAATGTTAATGTTATCAATAGTTGTCCAAAAGTATATTCAAGCCCCGAAGAGGTAGGCAGAGGTACTACCAGTGCACCTACGATTAGCCGAATTCTGAGAAAATTTTAAGCGTCTACCTGTTACCGTTATTAATATTGAAAAAAAAAACTACGAAATACGAATATAATTTGTGAAAATTTCAGCTTTTTAGCTATCTCGGTTTATGAGATACAGCCTGGTGACAGACAGACAGGCGGACAGTCAGACAGCGCGGCGGAAGCTTAGTAATAGTCCCGTTTTTACCTTATAGATACGGAACCCTAAAAAACATTTCCTGTAGAATACTCCTCTTGTTACTTAATTCATTTGCAGCTATAACTATAATGCCCTCCGGTTTCGCCGTTAAATTATAAGAACTCATTACTATGGAGCTCCTCCCGAAATAGCAAGTATATTATTTTATCGCCACCCCGACAGCTACTGAATAACATCTAGGTAATTAGTTCCACGCACGTAACCGAATAAATACAATACCCTTTGTTTGTTGCTACTATTTCGACTATTAATTAGCGAGGGAATCCATTAAACATGATTTAGTTGTTTATTAGGCATTAAATTACATAACCCACGCAGAATTTATGACTCGAAAGACTGTGAGTCTATTGTAATTAACTGTTTACAGATAATAAATAAACTATTTAAATGGTTACAAGCTGTTGCCCGCGATTACGTTTACGTGGCTCAAAATCATTATTTATCTTGAAAAAACTTTAAAAACAACAAAGAAAAATTTGAAAACGCTAGAAAAGAGAAATTTCTTTGTTGTTTTTAAAGTTTTTACAAGTTTCCCAAGCACTGGGTTAGTGCTAAAACACATATACAATTACTAGCTGCAGCGTGCAGCCCGCTGCATTATGACAGTTTTTGGTAAATCCCGCGGGAACGACTAATTTTATCGGGATAAAAAGTACTTTATGTGCTATTACAGGTCATTATCTACCTATGTGCTAAATTTCATCCAAATCCGTAAAGTGGTTTTAGGGTGATTGAGCAACAAACATCAATCCATCCAAATATCCAATCTCTCGCATTTATAATATTAATATAGATTAATTAATAATATAGATTCATTATTTTCTGCTCAGTCAGATAAAAAGCCTTTAAAATATAAAATAAATATAAAATGTTATACATGTCACATATACATTTTTGTCATCGTGAGAGAGTAAATACCACCTCGTGCAATGTTTACCTTGTCGCTACCCAATGTTTACCCTAACAACTCTACGGTACTCGAGTTCGATTCCCGATAAGAACAAGCCTTTTGGAATGGCCATAAATGTTTATATTTCTGTTTTTGGGTGTTTATTATATATTTTTAACTAATTTCCCAAAAAAAATGAGGAGATCCTCAATTCGACTGAACTTTGTATAGTTGTCAGAACACAGTTATTTGTTATTTTTTTTTAAAACTTGTCAATGATGACAAACAGAGTTAGTCGTAATGTTATACCTATGGAATTAAATAGCTTCCTCGTGTTAGAGACGCTCAGCCAGTTGCGTCTGATGATGAGGTCCGTCATGGCACCCATGGGGAAGCTCAGTAAGTACATCGCCAGGTACGGAAGAGAAGAAAGCACCCCGTTCTGAAAATAAAATTATACAATAAGCTATCATATAATGTTTATAATTTATGTAATGTTTATTAATAAAAAAATTCTCGTCAAAAGTTTTTTGTCGAAAAAAAAAAAACATTTTATGACTTGGACTTTATGGTGATGTCTTCCTATTAAGAAAACTATCAACTTATTTGTTATGCCATAATAAAATACGTAAGTTTATACACAACACTGTCTTCAAGAAGCCTGCAAAAGATGAGCAAAAACCTAACTGATATTATGAAATTATAAGACATTTTCTCTTTTTCAACCGACTTCCCAAAGAGGCTTCTCCTGTTTTTCTCAAATCAACTGTACTTTTTAACCAATATGAGGAATATTTTTTGGGAGGATATACTTACTTCCCATTTTGTCGTGTATAATGATAATCTATATTAATATTATAAATGCGAAAGTTTGGATGTTTGAATGTATGGATGTTTGGAAGTATGGATAGATGGATGGAAGGATGGATGGATGTTTGTTACTCAATTACGCAAAAACCACTGAACGGATTTGGATGAAATTTGGCACACAAGTAGATGATGACCTGGAATAGCACATAAGCTACTTTTTATCCCGAAAAAATGATGGATCGTTCCCGCGGGATTCACCAAAAAATATTATAATGCAGCGGGCTGCACGCTGCAGCTGATTATTAATAAATTAAATTTTAAATAAACATAAATTACATGTGTATGTATTAATTTTATTTGTTGTGCACAATGCCTTCCCATTTGTTAATACCTGCTTCATATATCGGGTTAGCTGTAAGAGATCTCCGCCAGTAGACATAAGCTCACCTTTTGTGCAAATTTTTGTTATCCTTTTTTTTCTTGTGGTTTGTGTTTTGTTATTCTTTATGTGTGCAATAAAGTATTAAATAAATAAATAAATTGCACCCACTTTTACACGTTCGACACTCACACGGTGGTTATGGTTAAAGTCTGTGACAGAGAGATATTGTTTTGTTTAGTCTATGGTCAAACTAAGTCATAGTTTGTTTATCTTATAATTTGTATAATATATTAGATATGTGCTTTAATATTAATAGAATTAAGGTTAGGTTTCGAGCAGCGGGCGATCGATCGATCGATCGGGCGATTTAATTCTACCTAAATTTTGTTAAAGCTTTCCCGATATAAAGATGTTATCGTAGGTTATAAACGTCAAAGATTGATGGAAAAATAATACCAACGAGTAAGAAACAGACTACCTTACCCAAACCGGGGTATAGGGGTAATACACATATATAAAATCGCTCTTTAGCGTTAAGATCGCCTATTTGTGTGCTTATTTTAATGGTTTTATGTAAATTTTACTCAATTATGGTGTACAATAAAGCACTCAATAAATAAAATCAAATAAGTAACGTTTAACGTAATTAACAAATAATTATTTTGTTAAGAAAATTCGTAATTCCTCACATTAAAACTGCTGGACATACTTGAAAGCACAATTCACTAGTTTCTTGGCTGTTCAAATGGGTGGTTATCCCCATCGTTTTCCGTTTTCCCATTGTTGTCCTAACACAAATGTTTGTGTATGTGTGTGTATTAGTAATTCCATCACGCTAAACGGTTAGACAGACTTGGAAGACAATTTTAAGACCACGTACTTTATTCCCATTCCCGCACTGTACCGGTAATATTAGTAACCGACGTAATGACATAATAATACTAGGACATAATTATCGCGGATTCAGTGTTCGTGTTTGAGACGCTGAGATTACTGTTCAAGGATAGGAGTCTACATGTCTGCAGCTGCAGTAATTGTATATGGTTAGTGCGTGTGATTGACAGTGTAGTCGGTGTTAAGTATCATGATTATTTGCGTTATTCGTGACTAGAACAGCGTAGATAGATGCTGTCGTTGCGTTTATGTTGAGACTAAACATATTTTATCGTATTTATACTTTAACGGTCTTGTTAATCCATATAATTAAGAGGATACGGAACATTTTATCTCCGCTCTCCAGTATCCATCTATATGATAATATGGATTTTTATGGGGAAATTTCGTATCATCTGAAAGGTGTTGGTCTAAATTTATGACTTTTGAAGGGTTTGTATATTTTATTCTTTCTTCTATCTCCTATTTTTTTGGTCTCTTAATTATATTGATAGTTCGTTCATTAATTATATGGATAATTCGTTCATTAATTATATGGATAATTTGTTTATTAAGTTATGCAATTTAAAGATCCATACACGGATATAAGTAAAGAATGCAATATTTGGATATTGCTATTGCTATTATTATACTACAAATTTGCAGTCACTATGCAAGATTGCATATTACTATTAAACTAAAATATTTTTTATTTTTTATTCAGAAAAGCTACAGCGTCACATTAATACCTTACCCTCCAAACTAGAACACGACACTGACAAGCATTGAAGCTATTACGCGCCAGGAATAGGTAAGGCGGTGGTACCAAATATCCGGGAGAGTTCCGACTCTACCATCTAGTAGTCAAAATGTTCCCCTTAAATAAAGAATGCAATATTTGGCGATAATACTACTTTTTTACCTTTTTCTCTATAACAGTGAGCCACTGTAAAGCACTGGTGCCATCGTATGAGGAAAAATTAATTTAGTGGTACCAAACCAGGGCGAGACGGCGGACGAGACGATGCAGAACTCTACTACGACATATATTATATACGGCCATCCGTTCGCATTTTGCTAGGCGGTGCAGACCCTGGCGAAATAATGTTGAACTCTACCACCTAGTAGCTACGATGGTAGTGGCTCACATAGCCAATTAGTCGCCTTTTACGACATGCCTGGCAGCACGGCACTTGGTCTATTCTTCAAAGTAGCCCGAACCAACATGGGTTATAAGTAATCTAATTTGTATATATTGCATGCCGATCGCTAGAATGCGTGATACTACATACATCTAATAACTACATATTTCTTCTGTAACCGTGGTCTAAGCAATAAATTTAATTTCTTTTCATTTCAGGCTCCTATTAAAGGATATAATTTTAATGAACAATCAATTTAATGTGCACCTAAAACCAGAAAACAGAAGCAACCATGCTCCTCACACAAATGTTTATTCCTGCCGGGAATTGAGACCGAACCCCATCGATCCCATAATCAATTTGGCTTACCAGACACCCAATGCTAACCTGTAATAATTAAAATGACAAATTACAAAGATCATTGTGAAATAGATAAATACTACGAGTATTTACTAAGTATTGCTTCCATTATATTGAAAAGGCTGAAATAAAGTAGAATCTTTAGACTAAACAGTAATAAATTCTATGCTGCTATACAAACGATGTTCTAATTTCAAAAGCTACATAGACAAAGGAATAGATTCCGAATTTTTGGAGCCAAATCATTGATGCAGTATTCGTGCATGTTTTAATTTATTTCAAGCATTATGGCGCCAACTCAGACATCAAAAAGAAATATATATTAATTTATACTCTCACACTTCCTGTTTCTTTAAACTCTAACCCCAAAGTAAGCAAATTATTTGCTTGTGATGTGGGTGTTAGTCAGTGATATTAATACATAGAATTACATTTATAAATACTTTTATACATTTAATAAACACCGAAACCCACAAACATCCATGTTCATCACCAAATGTTTGTCCCTGCCGGGAATCGAACCCAGGCCCCCTCGATTCGTAGGTATATTTGCTAACCACTCGACCGACGCGACGGGGCAGTCAGATATAGAAGCTCATAAGTCATAATTCTAAATATCGAGTACAAAATAAATTCACAATGAAAACATTGTAAAAGCTATACATTTGATTCATATATTGAATTGAACAGTCAATCAATGTCTGTACAATAGTTCTTGTTGCTGAGAGGTTCAATTTAAAGTTATTGAGGAATATTTACCCAGGAAAAACAGTTCAGTTTCTCCAATTCATACTTGATATGTTTTTTTAAGGAATGCAAGCAATAACTGAAGGGTAATGTAATCTGAATCGGTGTCTACACTACGTGATATATAGAGCTAGAAAGACAATCTATAAGATCTACCACGACTGGGAAGCTTTTTTTTCATAGGATAGCAAACAAGTTGATGGGTCTCCTGATAGAAAGAAACAGCTATCGCCTATAGACACCAAAGATGTTATTTGTTTTTTATATTATAAGATAGCAAACACGTTGATGGGTTTCCTGATGAAAAGAAACAACTATCGCCTACAGACACCAAGATGTTATTTGTTTTTTAAATCATAAGATAGCTAACACGTTGACGGGTCTCCTGATGAAAAGAGACAACTATCGCCTATATAATAGACACCAAAAATGTTATATGTTTTTTATATCATAAAATAGCAAACACGTTGATGTGTCTCCTGATGAAAAGAGACAACTATCGCCTATAGACACCAAAGATAATAAGATCATCATATGCGTTGCTGTCCTTGTGGTGGGTCTTAATGCTACATGCATAAATTTACCGGCTACCCTATCCTCCAAGCCGGAACAACAAACTGACAAGCACTGACGCTATTGCGGCAGGAATAGGTTAGGCGGTGGTACTATCCCCGGGCGTGACGTTGCGTAACTCTACCATCTAGTAGTCACGATGGAAGTGACACGTACAGCCTATCACTCGCCTTTCACGAACTACTGGCAGAACATCAGATGGTCTATTCTTCAAAGGGAGCCCAGACCACATAAACGAACACGAGCAACACTAATTAGAATGTCATAAATATGAAAAGGTAAGTTGTAAACACATTGTCGTTACGAAGTCGCTATTCCTTTTCCTAAATTTAATTAAATAAGTCATAAACATCTTCAAAAGACGGGCCGTAAAACGAAACAGAAGTTTTGGAGAAATATTAATTCGCCTTCCTAAATACTATCGTGGAAGTTATTCGAGCATTCGAATATTTCATAATCTCACGAAGGTTTAAATTTTAGGGTGTTGATCAATTGTACACCCACAATGTATATTGGTAACAAAATATTGTTAACAATATACTTTTTAGGCTTACATTAAGCTGCGAAGTATATATACCTACTAGCGGTGGGCAATTATGAGATATACTAAAGAAATCATTCGATTATGAAGATTTCTCGAAATATCTCGATTATAACCGATTAGTAGTAACTAATTTAGTAATCGTGATTCGTGAATGAGTCGACGCAAATCGAGAAGTTGACATTAAGGATAATCGAGCGTGACTTTTTGTTGATTAAATAGTAATCTAAAAAAACTGTCATTTATATATTAATAATTATTTTTCTAAAATTTTTTTATGTGTATGTTTAAGAAATGAATGCTCCACCATAAAAGCGTAATAACTCACATCAAAACAAACATCTGTTCTTAGGCTTCGATGTTTCAATTCAATCAGTATTAGTAACAAACCCAAAAATTAAATTCGATCATTCGAAAATTAGTAACAGATGTTACTAATATCATTCGATTATAAAAATAAATTAGTTACTAATCTCATCATCGATTATCAATATTAGTATTAGTAACGTTATTCGATTATACCAATCATTCATAATTGCCCACCGCTAAACCTGTGTGATGAGCTTGTGATTGATCTCATTTGATTTCATTAATGTAGGAAGCTATAGACTAGTGGTTGTCCGTCCGAAAGTCAATACGTGGTGTCCGATGTTTATTGCCGTCGCGTCACGCGGCTGACACTCAAGGTCGCTCCTCCCACCACTACCTAAACAACCTCCTTGTTTACGTGAACATTTTTGTTGAATTAGAGGAAATATCGAGCGATTTGCCTACAAAACTGTGAAAAACAACTTTTCTTTGCATGTAAAATTCTATATCCATACTAATATTACAAATGTTTATCTGTAACGTTTTCACGGCTAAACCGCTTTACCAAATTTGATGAAATTTGGCAAGATGATAGTTGAAAACCTGGGGTCAAATATAAACTACTTTTTTCAAAAATCAACCCTGAAGGGCTACAATAGAGGATGGAAGATTGAATGAAATTTCTTATAGTTTTGACCTGTTAGTTTACTCGAGGACAAATCTGCGTGGGCCAATTAGCATTCAACCTATTCAGCAATACCTAGTTGTCACGATGGTAGCGACACGTAGAGCCAGTTGGTCGCCTTTTACGACTTGCCTGGCAGAACGGCAGACGGTCTTTTCTTCAAAGGAGCCCGAACCAACACGGGGTAATACTTGTTTAATATTTCTCTGCGTTTTATTGTTTTAATCAACGAATTTTTGAAAACTATAATGCTAGCTGTAATATACACTGTAGAGATGCTTCGAATATTCGTATCCGTATCCGCAGATATCCGAGGAAAAAGAAAAATCGGTATCAGTTTCTTTTCTCGCGGATATTTTACGGATCTTTTACCTTATTAATTTTCAATTGATAGGGTGAAAAGCTAGCTAAGCTTAGGTAGAGTTAAAAAATTATTAAATTCAACTAGAAAAAGAAAAATTAAATTAAACTAGAAAACTTCTTAGTAGAACTTATTTTCACTTCTGTCCCATAACCATACACAAACGTTATCACACGACATTACGTACATACGACACGAATTGAGATTGAATTCGAATACATTACGAAAACACAGATCCGTATCCGCGGATCTTGACGCCAAATATCCGTATTCGGATCCGTATCCGCGGATATATATTTTTAACGATCCGGCACGTCACTAATACACTATAATCTCATACGTGAAGTGAAACTTTGTACCCCTTTTTACGACATTTACGCGAACGGAGGAATATCTAATTTGGAATATGTAATATCCCCCGTTTTGGTTCGGGCTTCTTTGAAGAATAGACCAACTGCCGTTCTGCTAGGCACGTCGTAAAATGCGACTAATTAGTTATGCGAGTCACTACCACTCTAACACCTAGTAGCCACGATGATCGTGGCTACTAGGTGGTAGAATTCAGCATTGTCTCGCCCGGGTGAGGTACCACCGCCTTACCTATTCCTGCCGCAACAGCGTCAGTGCTTGTCACTGTCGTTTTTCGATTTGGAGGGTGAGGTAGCCAGTAAACTTGTGCATGTGGCATTAAGACCTCCTTGTTTGCTATCTTATAATATAAATAAAAAATAAATAATTTGGCGCAGTTAAAGTTTACATTGTGAAGGATTGCAGGAAGCTAATATTTTTATATAGATTGTCGATGATCAATATGGAACTGATTAGTGACGAAATGATAGAATACACAAACATGTAAAGTTAGTACCAATTACATCGGCTGCACGGGTTCCGCAGGGTCACGGCTCTCGGAGCTGATATAACACTATCGTCGACAAAGCGGGACGTGCACAAAACTTCAAATATTACAGATTAGATACATTATTTGATGGCGACATCAAAATATTAGTATTACGTGATGTAATCTTCAACCAAATGCCATATAGGAGGTTCTTGTTTTTTGTATTTTTTTATATCATAAGATAGCAAACAAACAGATGGGGCTCCTGATGGAAAAAGTCAACCATCGCCTATAGACACCAAAGATGTTAATGGTGCATTGCTATCTAGTGGTGAGATATCAATGCCACATGTATAAGTCTACCGGCTACCTTACCCTCCAAACCGGAACACGACAGCACCGACGCTATTACGGCAGGAATAGGTAAGGGCGGTGTTAGCAGACCCGCCAAAACGTTGTAGAACTCTACAATCTATTGTAGTTAGTAGCCACGATGTTATCAAAATCAAATAATCCTTTATAGGCACTTTTGACGAGTCGATTTTTTTTTTAAATTACTACCGGATCGGAACGCGGCCGCACACTGAGATGATCCGGCGGAAGAAACTCAGCGAGCTTGTCTTTTCTCTATTTTTTTTCATAAATTAATTACAATATTATAACAATTATAACAGATTACAAAAACATATTATACCTATAAGAGATTGGTATGAGGAGCAATTAATCCCAGGCTTTTTTGTCTTCTAAATGATCTGAAATTTTATAATACCCTTTTTTACACGGCTTTGTTTTATCGACACGTATTAGCCATCTCTCTTTTACGAGATGCCCAGCAGTAAGGCAGCCTATTCTAATCTATCCCTTTAAGCCGGAACACCAAAAAGGCCAATACAATTGGCTTTATATAACTTCCACTGCAAGTGAGCTAATGAAAATAAAGTACAGTTGTAATGTGCGCAGTTGGACATCATGGTAATAAATCAATATGAATGGCTCCCTTAATGGGAGATCAAGAGTGCGCCCGCGCGACGTCATCAGGGCAGGATGCGACACACTTTAGAGTCTAGACCAGCCACACTCAAAGTATGCTCCGCGGAGCCCTGGGCCTCCGCAAAGTTTATGTGGGGGCTCCGCGAGAATACTAGTAACAATAAGTAATAATACACCTGTTCTATCTGATACCTGATATCAACCAATTGATGAAAAATAAGAAACTCCCATTAGATTTTTTCTTTATTATACAACTTGTCACAGGATTAAATGTACAAGCGGAAAGTACTTAGTTACTTCAGAAACAGTTACTGAATCCATTGCAATTTTAACATAATATTTTTTTTTAACATAATATGTTATATTTTTTATAAATAAATAATCAAAAATAAAAATAAAAGACATCTTTAATTTGAGTAAGACATAATGAAAAATTAAACTTAATTCAAGGTTATAGGGCTTAACATATTTAAATTTTCAAATTTACAGATATTACATAAAAATAGAACAAAGAAAACCATAGTTTATTCGGTCTACGTACAGTTGTTTTAATAAAAAAACTATATTTAAAATCATGAAAAAAACTTCACTGCTAAATTTATGATTATAATTAGAAATACTAATTGATGTTTTCATGGTGTACATTCTTTTCTGTGACACGTTGTATATTAAGTTACAACGTTGAAAATTGAATACCTGTTATTAAAGAATGCGCATAACTTTTTCTTTTATTATAGGGTTCCGTCAAATATTTCGCTATTCAAAAGGGCTTCCTCACGAAAAAATTTTGAGAACCGCTGGTCTAGACCAACCTTCCATGATTTGTGCCCTCCGGTCTGAGAACTCAAATGCGTTAATGAGTATATAGATACGAACAATTTATCTAAATCATATTCTAACACTCTTTTAAACAGGAGAGCCATCAGCTTGACGTAATCACCTAGGTGATCTAGTGGTCCGGTGTCGGTGTTGACCACTTAAGGTCCCGGGTTCGATTCCCGGGTCGGGCAATTCAAAAAAAAAATGTTTTTTAAGTTTTCTAATGCGACCGTGAAAAAATTACACTATTTTTTATAATAACTTAAAACCTTATTATAAAAAATAGTGCCAAGCTTAGTGCTTTCCAAAAGAGAGCAGTCATTAGTTTCATTAATCAAAATAAGAATTTGAACCTTGGACCCTGTTAACACTCGGCTACCGTCGCTTCGTAAAACACGTCTGACCTCGTATGGTAGTCAAAATCAATATAATCAGTAGTCACCACAGAATTTCTGAGTAGGGGTGACACCAAAATGGCCGCACCAGGTGACACCCATGTCACTGTTTTGACTTAAACTATTATCTAAAATAATTTTGATTTTACCGTGACCTTGAATTGTCTATATAAATGAACGTATCTCTTAAATAAACTCTGAGACGAAAAAGGGTTAAATTTATCCCAGGGGTTGTGCAAACGATGTAGACAAGGAATGAGAATGAATTTTTAAAAATTCATCCCTTAAGATGGTTAAATAGGGGGTGAAATATGGTATGAAGTTATTTACATTGACAACATGTTAATTTACATAGGGGGAAGCGGCGCGCGTCAGCTACTTGTAGTTGGACAATATAATTTAAATGCGTCGAAAAAACAAATACCTAGTTGTGTCATCAAATAAAATTCTTAAATATGTCAACTAACCTTGACGCTATCAACGATATCTATTTACTAGGCTGTTTTAATCTAAATAGAATTCGCGATGATAAAGTCGAGAAGTATTGCACAAGCTGTATCTACAGCTGCTAGGCGCGATGTCTTTCTTTGCCCGCGCGATAAAAAGTAAAAACATACACACAAACAAACATATAAACACTTTCATAGGTAGGTATAATATTTATACACCGCCTACTATGCTGCGTCTACGCCGCGCCGTTAATATAAATAGCGGTTGGCGATTATGAATGATTGGTATAAT
>DWBA01000857.1:0-11822 GCA_018236825.1 Apodemia zela
TGTATTAGTATCGTTGACTAACACCCATAACACAAGCAAATAATTTGCTTACTTTGGGGTTAGATCAGTTCGTGTATTTTGTCCCGGAATATTTATTTATTTATTTAATTTAAAACTGTAAACTAAAATATTACTTAAACAATTTAATAAAACGATATGTTAAAAATAGTATTTATTAACATTCGCATAAAACTAGAAGAATAAACTGACACCAATAAAACAATTTCATGAGCTAGGCGTTTGTAAACGTCGCTTAAATATAATGTTGGTAATGTGTAACCGACTGCGCGAAAGAGAAATTGGGTTTAGAATTTAGATACATTTTTTCTACACATTCGTATACCTATTACACGAGATCAAATAATGATCTACTAGCATTATGCTACTTACGGCCGAATTCTAGACTTATATACAAATAAATATTTGCAAAAGGTACCCCACTTTTGCGAAATACCTACCCATACTAACTAAATAAAATTTATATACAATAATTAACTTAGATATTTTTTGTCAGTTTTAATTCATTGGTTTATTATAAATACCCCTGCAGTTGCGTCCGTATGACGACATAACATTTCCCGATAGCCTTGCAGTCAGAAACCTCACTATATATCATGACCACTAGTTAATAGACTAGTTGTGCCACCTGCTTACCTTTTTCGCCATAACATTAGTAGTTGTCAGTTGGGTTCCAGCTGGAACTTCCAGCAGGGTGAAGCTACATACAAACTTTTCCGGTTAGCTTATCCTGTGAACAGAAACACGATAGTGACGACCACTGACGCTACTGTCGTGGGGAAAGATAAGGCGGTGACAACAAACCCCGGGAAGACATTGTAAAATTCTACCACCCTGCATAAAATATTCAGCAGTTAATAAATTTGAAATTTATTAACTGCTGAATATTATTAATGTCCTTTTGAATTGGGAAATGAGTTTTATATATAATTCTCCATACAAAAACAGACGTGCGAGAATATTTATTTACATTAAGTGTTTCTTATACTATGCAGGTATCTTTGCGCAACTATTAAAATATCAAAGACAACTGACACATTTTATGATCAAACTGAAATCTCAAAATTAATATACAGCACAGCATACAATAATTTTCAAATAAAAATACCAGCTATACTTACCCGTTCAAATAAAACATGATTTTAACAGTTCCATTATTATCAAACTTTTTTTAATTTGGATCATGACTCGAGTCATTCCAAATATTAAAATTACATTGTGAGGTGTCAAATATAGCAATAACAAACGAGGGGTTATAAACATGATCTACATACACAAAGCTTAACTTAGAATCCGTTTAGATAAAAATTATAAGCACGGAGCCTTTCGACTTGTAGGTATATTGCATATTAACATAATTTAACATTAAGATTAATATTTACATAATTACAAAATATAAATTATAAGCTATACAGGGAATAACATTAAGAGTCGATTAAGCATTTGCTCAATAATCATGCTAACTTTTATTTACAATACATACTCAAGTCAAAGATACGCCTAGAAGCGCTAAGCGCGTCCTCTTATTACTAGTATTAACTATTTTGTCGGTCAGCATTTTTTTCATGACGACCACATAATTTTGCTTATCATCATTTTAACATTTTCAGACCAGCTGATAATGATTACTGTGCCCAAGAAAGATTATAATATATTTGAAATGCATGTAGCTTATATCATCCTCAAAACTTATACGCGATATGAATTACGACTTAATTTTTATTAGAATCGCTAACATACATATTTTTATAGTGTATGCTAAGATATAAGTGTCGGTATGAGTAAAAGATAAGCGTTTACGTCAATGGCACCAAATAACAAGAGTCGAGGTGAAGTTATTAAGTTTGGCTAGCCCCTCATGCTTTGCACGGAACAGAGTAAATACAATAAATGATTCAACATTAAAGCGTGTTATTAGATATAGCTTACGTATTATGACGAATAAAGTATCTTTATATACCGTTTTTTATTGTAATTTTTAAACGTAAAATTTTGTTTCTTTCATTAATTTTGAATGTCAATATCATGAATAATTGCTATCGTCCCCCCAGTTAAAATTGTATTTAATATTCATTTTTTTTTTAAATAATTTGTTCATAACTTTATTGCTGCTCATAATTAAACTTTAAACTATTAAATTACGACGGTTAAATATGTAACAAAAGGCATTTGTTTTAACAATTTCCCTAAACTAAGCTGCCGTTAAGATTCAATCGTAATTCCCTTATCTATTATGTAAAATTATTTTTTGAAAATATATAGGTACCTATATAATACAGACATGAACTTCAGCATAAAATTAAGATTTATTAGTACTTAGTATGATTCAACAATCTAAAACTAGCTTAAAATGAATGGGATATTCTCAATTCTCACCAGCAACGATAAATAAGTATTCTAATGATAGATGGAAATTTAAATAACGAATTTAAAATAAAATCTTAATGGGGACAATCAGTGGATGTGGTGCCAATTGTCAACAACTGTTGTGATTTATGTCGGTTTAATAAATACTAAGATTTTCGTCATTATTCGATAATATGTATTATTATAGTTTCTCATCGTGTATAGAACAGACAGTTTTACGTCATTTAAGTTTAAACTGTAATAGGTTTTTAAGAAATTGATTGACACATCGTATGAAGCCTGTTATTGACACACAAATAGCAGTGACATTTTGCATTATAAGTATGAAGTTAGAGTTAAAATTTTAATGTGAATGTGAAACATAAAAATAAAAGTCCATTAATAAATTCGTAGAGTAATTAAGATTAGTTAAGGAACCAACTCAAACTAGGCAGCTATGTTGACTCTTGCAATCTTTTAAAATGTACGCCTTGAGTTAATAATTGCTATCTAGATTTTCAAAGTAAAAGTAAATTTTTTTGATTCAAATTAACCTATACAGGCACTGTTGATGAGTCGATAATTATATAGCTACTAACGAATCGGAACGCGGCCTCACACTGAGAAGACATAATATTTACTTTACTTCAATGAATCAGGATATCTGTACATTTTTTAAACCAAGAAAAATCCAGACTAACTGTCATTTTTTTTGTTTAAAAACGTCTTGAGTTACAATAGGAGGACATATTATGCATGTACATTGTTCAACTTTAACGGGTTGACTGAAAGAAATCTCTTTAGTTAGAGATACGCTTGCTTAATGTGCTTATGTTGCGTATTCGATAGCAAAGGAAAATTTCGTCAAATTAAACCGAGAGAAAGGTTATATATATAAATGTAAAGTGAGTGTCAAAAGCACTGTCTGATCTGAAAGGACAGGTCGATGACATAGACATTATAATTAGATTCTATTTTTAAAAATAATATGCTTTTTTAAAATGCTCATTTGAAATTTAAAAAGAAATGAAATATTATTAATTTGATTGGAGAAAATTACCTCCTCAGAATACTGACATGTGACTGTATTATAAATTAAAAAATGCCAAAGAAGGCCTTTGATGACCGGACAGGGTTTTTGTTACACTGTAAATGAAATCACTTTTGTAAGTCAAAAAGTATAACCTCATGACAAAGAAGTAAATAATAAAATATAGAATAAAGTAACAATATTTTGCAATAAAATTGTTTGAAGTTTTAGATCCATAAATTCGTTAACAAGTGTAAAAAAATATACTATTATCTATTGCATATTTTAAAAACAACAGACAACGCGCAATTATAGATATTTGATCTTAATCCTAATTATTAATACCAACTTATAGATAATATTGGTAAAATTAAGATTTTACAAATATTGGCAGTTTATAGTTTAAAAACTAATGTATATAAATAAACATAGATTTACAATGAAACAAGCAGCATCGAGGATTGCAGTCGTAGCAAGGGGTTGCTACGTCTTGGCTTAAGACACAAAAGGCGATGTAGTAATAATAACATAAGACATGCATGCTTGACAAAAAATGTGAACCTACAAATTATTTTTGTCTACATTTACACTGTAAAAAAAATATATAACATCAAGTTCTACATAAATTTAATACTGGCATTCAGATTATTGATTATAAATGTTAAGCATATGATACACAGGAAACCAACCAATAAATACGTTACTAAAAACGCGCACAGTTTTTTTTGCTGCACAATAGTATGAGTGTGGGTTAACAAATGCATACATTGTACCTTATGTACTGGGGTAACCCTCGCTACGACGCTAAATATTGGTGACAGGGTCCCAAAGTTTTAGCAACACTATCTACATAAAATATTATAACTAAGATTATATTACATTAACTTAGGCATACCATGATTTTATTTGATGTGCAAAAAATAATATACCTATATGTATTTTACACCTCAATATATTTAATTTTAAAAATGCAACTTTTGTTATTTGCGGTAGGTACAGTCAGCTACAAATCAATATAATATTATGAAACAGGTATTTGTCTAGTACCAAACATTTTTATGGTAATTGGTAAGGATAATAATTCATTCTTGTGAATATATCAATATTTTTAAAGAATATTTTCAATTCACTAATATATGACAGAAAACTGATAAATTGCCATCTTTTAAATTATTTCAAAAAAAAGTTAAAAAGCATTTGTCAATAAACATTTCATTTGGTATGTAATAGAGTTTTTATACATGGGAGCCATGTTGCCAACGATAGAGGCAACTACAACTGTCGTCAGCTTGCTAAGCATATAAGCCAGTTGTAAAATAGATATACGAGAATGCCTGGCAGTAAAATAGTTGACATATTCTTCAAAAGAAATCAGGATCAATTTGTTTTTATCACAATATAATGACAAGTTTGAGGAAATCAAATCAATCCAGCATTAAACTTCTTAACCTATCTGCCAACGATTTCTCAGGCTGCCCCATGGATAGATCTTACACTTTAAACAAATGACAAAATACCTAAAATTTGTGAATTACCTTATCCCACCTTAGTTTGTAATTTACGTTATTAACTGACTCTACCTAATCTACCTACATGCTAAAGAGTTTAGCTTTGGTAATTCCCCTAATAAATAAGCCAGTCCACAAGAAATTTAATAGTGTAAATATATTTCTGATTTGATGTCTGAGATTCAATTGGAACATTTAAAACAAAACAGATGTCTATTTTTGATGAATTCACATAAATGTACACTTTGTGAAAAAATCATAAAAAACTAATTGAGAAATTTTTGTATTGTAAATAAGCAGATATGTTTATAAAAATAAAAATTGTTATAATCGAAATATACAAATAACTAATTTCAAAAAATATACACAATCACTCTTAAGTGTCAAAAATTAAGTCAAATATTCCTTTTGGACTGGCATAAATTTAAGATTGAATAAAGTTTACTTAATTCCATTTAGCTATACAAGCAATTGCAATATAAAATATAAGTTACACTCAAAATCAGTCTTCCATCAACATGACACTATTGGAGGTAAAAACAAAATTGTATGACAGCTAATGCAAGCTTCATTCTCTTCTAAATAGTGTCCCAAGAAGTCTTACCATTAAGTTACTACTTCTATCTTTTGAGTTTTGTATGTCTGTGCTCAATTACAGAATATAATTCAAGTTTAAGAATACAGGATATTGTACTGTACATATGAAAACTTACTCTGAAAAATTACTTGAACAAATCTTTTTTTGAGGTAATCTCAATTGTTTCTAATGTGTATATAATATATATATTATACAAAACACAGTGTTTTTTTTTCTAGGTACATAATTATTATTTGTATATGTACTAAAATCAATGATAATGATAAAATTAAGTGAAAAATTTAATAAATAAATTAAAAATGCAACTAAGAAATAAAGTTCAAGCCAAAAATAAACATACTAACCAGAATGTTAAAAAAGTGTAATGTTCTAGCTTTTTTATAACTGAATATATTAATTCTACATTGCAATCGCTACACTTAACATATACTAATTATGGCTTTATTTATGTGCCCAAGAGTTTAAGAAATCTCTTTACCCTAGACCGAGTCAATTATTGCTATTAAAATAGCTGTGCATAATTAATTGTACATCCATTATTCACTTCAGCATAAGTAAGCATGCAGTTCAACACTCAAACGATTACATTAAGAAACAACACATCCATTTTTTTCTGGCATATGTCCATCTGACTTTTCTATTTCTGATAACATTGAGTGAAACATATCTGTGACTGACTGGAAAAGAATAAAAGATACTATTAAAAGACAGCTGGAAATATATTGCCTATATATAAATGTGAATTTATCAACAAAATAGTACCTCATTTCTTTTAGCACTAGTCTCTACAAAAGCTGCATTCCATTTTTCTGCTAGTCTTTTACCCTCTTCTGTGCTAATTTTTCTCTCTAAATGTAAATCTGTTTTATTACCCACTAAGACAATAGGCACACTGGAATAAAATAAAAATAAATTAATTTTTCTTCTCTATAAAGAACGGGTCTTATCAGTAACATTAGGAGTAATCCTTACGTTTAAGCTCAAATTTAACAATACTGAAATAAGAAACTGGTGCATGAAACTTAACTCATATTGAAATACTGCAGTTCAATGTTACATCGTCGATGATAAGTGAAACCTACTAAATCACGATTTCATCGCAATTAAATCACAAAACAAAATAGAAAAGGAGAAGAAAACACCCCTGCAAACTATCAGTTCCACAGAAAAGTAGTGCAAGAATCAGTTGTGGATTTACGAAAGTGATGACCAAACTTACATCAGCAAATCTCAGCTTTTAGTGTTTAATTAACGTAAAGCTGTGATAGCTATTGCAAATACAAATTTTAATTATTCTCTGGAGTAATGTATGACCTCTTTATCTCCTTATTAGTCACAGCCTCAAATTTCACAAGAAACAATTTGTTTAATTGTTCTAACAAGTTTTCAGAATTGTAATAACACACTTATTTAATCAGTTGGAAACTCTTAATAAATACAGGAGGTACTTGAAAAACTTTAAAAACAACAAACAAAAATTTCGACACGCTAGGATTCGAACCTGCGACCTCCCCTCAGGCCCGGGCTTGCTCTACCAACTGAGCTAGTGTCGACGGGTTGAAAGCGGTGAAATTCTTCTTTGCTTTGTGATCGATTCGGTCGATTGTGTTGTGGTTTGTATATTGTGAAATTTTTCTTTGTTGTTTTTAAAGTTGTTCAAGATTCCCAAGCACTGGGTTAGTGCTAAACACACATATACAACAGGAGGTACTGTTACCATTGAAATGTATCAATAAATAATTTATATTAGGCCATGTTAACCCTAACTACATAGCTTTGAAAGAAAATGTGATTTGCTGTTAACTATTTGTAAATAGTGTGAAATAACAATGGCAGTTTCCTATAAGTTGTTCTTTGAAAATTCTTCAATTTTCAAATAACAACTTAAATCATACTTTTTATATATTAAATAAAAACAAAAGTACTCACTGAATTTTTCCTACCATATCAAGAAGCTTATCATAAATAATTTGCACAATTTGAAAGCTTTTGGTTGATGTTATAGAATAAACTAAGACATAACCATGGAAGTCCATACTATATTGTGATGGAAATATACTGTACTCATCTTGCCCTGCAGTGTCCACCAACTTAACTTCATATTCAGTTGAGTTTAGACGAGTGAATTTTGTGAAAGCTGTAACATTAAATGCACTAAATTATAAAAAAATTGTAGCACCACCACAACATGATTAAAAATGTTTTTTCAATTTTTATTAAAATTTAAGGAATAAAGTCAAAGAAAGGTTAAATAGTATAAGTTAAGAGTTTCTTCGAAATTAAGGATGCTGGTCAGTACTTACTGTTTTCAATAGTAGGGTCATATGAATCTACAAACTGACCTTCTACAAATTGTATTATAAGCGACGATTTTCCTGCAAAAAATATTTTTTTAAATAAAAAAAACGTCATACAAAATGTGAGACGCATTTGTTTATAACTAAACTCTAGAAACATATAATAATTACCGACTGATCTGTAACCCATCATAGCAATCTTTCTTTGTTTTGATGGCATTTTGTAATATATCTTAATGCTCTTTTTCACACTCAAATATATTATTTAGAGATTTGACGCGATAAAAATAAGCAATCACACAAACAATAACCCACTGTCACACTCGTAAAATTGAAGTTATAGTTTATGTCATAGACAATTCATAATCAGTGCTATCAAGTATCAACCCGAAGAAAGCAAAAAGCAGCAAATAGAACATTAAAAAAACATCAGAAAACAGTAAAATAATAATTTCAAAAGACCGAATTTACTGTCCGACCCAACATTCATAGAATTGATAAATAGCTAGTTTAGTACGATCTTTGTTTATTTTATTTACTTAAATAGTATATTTATACGACTAATGTTAAAATATAATAAATATACCATAAATTGCCATTATTGAAGTAATTTCTGGGAATCGTAACTTAAATAAAGTCACATTATTCATTTTATTATGGGAAAAATACTCATGTTTCGGTTGTCAACGTTTCCGGACTATTTCTTGTTAAAATCGTACCTACAGTACAGTACAGTATTGTACATGCTTTTATATTTTTTTTCATATGCATTTGTATTACATGTTATTATTACTATCATGTTATACTAGTCTGTAGATACTAGTTTTTGCCCGCGGCTCCCCCAGCGCAGATGTATACATCTTGCGTGTAATTTGCTTTTTTGAACAAATTTGTTATTTTATTTCTCGTACGGGAACTGAGCCCAGGATAAAAACTGTCGTGTATGTTGCTCTAGTCTCTCCATACCAAATTTTATTACTTTCTGTCCCGTAGTTTTTGCGTGATTGACGGACAAATTAACAGATAGATAGACAAAATATATTCTAATAATTAGTTTTCGCTTCGGTTATCAATCCTTTAACCGGACCAATTAATATTTTTCAAAAAACTTATATGTACTATATAGTAAATAGAGAATATAGAGAAATGTATATATAAATGTATATAGAGAAATTATTTGCAATCATTTTTTCATAAGTAGGTATAGATATAGATAAAACGTAGTGATTATATTATGTCTCCTCTTCACATAAGGCCATGATGGCCCATCAAACGCTCGGCCATCATTGCCGCCATGATCGGGCAACTCTCCACACAATCGTGAACAATTATTTAGTACTGTCGACACAGCGGCGATTGCTCACGATCATGGCCCATAATGGTCCATCAGACATTTCTGCCCTCTATACTAACATGCGTACCTTTAATCGCCCATCATGGCCCATTGTGAAGAGGGAAATAATAAGCACCCATTGGGTGTGTTCAGCATAACTTCTAATCTCAGAAAACAGCCTCAGATAGAGTAAATAAATTTTATTCTTGACATCTGAGCTCAGTTATTTTCATCCTTGACACACTTTCTATCTTTAACTGTCAAAACCAATAGAAGTAGTGTCACAGTTATACCACGGCACAGACTACTTCCCTAAGTATAAGTGTTTTCTGAGATTAGAAGTTGTGCTGAACACACCCGATGCACCCATCGGGTGTGTTCAGCACAAATGTATCTCAGAAATGTAACTAAGATTGACTGAATTTGAGTTAAGATTTTGCCAGGACACTTGAAATATTCGAATGCCGCTATTTTACTTCGTTAGTTAAGGCGCCATTGTATAATTCGTACACTTCTTCTATAGGTTTTGACAGTTATTATTTATTCAATTTGTGCTCAGGCAAATTTTCGTGTTCCTACTTGCTTATTGTGATTTTAAGTTGTATTACTAGTGATTACTGATTACAGTAAAAGTGATTTTCGTTAAAAGTGAAGTAAAAGTGATATTGTCCTAGAAGTCAAAATATGTGTTCATAGATTTTTGTCTTAATAAACGTTTGTTACTAAATAATTGTAGTTTCTTTCGTTTTTCAGTACCTTATGTATTAATAGAGATTATGCAGGTACCATCAGTATAAAATATACTATATCAGTATAAAATACTGATGATACCTATTTAATCTTGTGATTCAATTTATAATTAAAAAATCGAATGTATAGGTACGTATAAACCTGGCGATTTTAGTTTCGACTATGACCACTTGATGGCACCTCTTTCAGAGGACAAAACTTCATTGCGAAATACCAATCTATAACTTATATACATATTTATTTATGATCAAGACACTGATGTGACACTCTTGTAGGGTGCTTCGCACAGAAACACCTAAAGTGTTTCTGTATAATGCCAAACACACTGACAACTAAAGATTTATTGCGAATTTTGAATGCCACTGTACAACAGTTTTCTTTTTTTATATGTCATGGGATAGCAACAAGCAGATGTTTCTCCTGGTGAAAAGAGACAACTATCGCCTATAGACACTAAAGATGTTAATTGTGCGTTGCTATCCTTGTGGTGGGGTCTTAATGCAGGGGAACACGACAGTGACAAGCACTGACGCTTTTGCAGCTGGAGTAGGAAAGGCGGTGGTACCAGACCCAGACGAGACGATGCAGAACTCTACTACCTATTAGCCACAATGGTAGTGCTTGCATAGCCAATCATTCGCCTCTTACGAAATGTCTGGCAGAACGGCAGTTGGTCTATTCTTCAAAGGAGCCCGGGCCAACACGGGGGACCTATTAATCAACCTATACCTATTTAGTCAACCACACTCTGAATCTTTGGTAATTTGTTCTTCGACTTCGAACAGCAACTTGTTCCTGAATATGTCACTTTGTTTACGAGAAATCTAGCTGGGACCGGTATATGAAATTAATATTATTTTTAACTGAGAGTACTAATGACATACATATGACATATTGCATAGCAATTGTAAACAGCCAAGGCAAAATTTGCAATAGTCTTCTCTGTTTATTTTGTAGTATAATATGTTACAAAATATTAATCCAGCCAAGTGCAAGTCTGATTCGCGTACGTAAGGTTCCGTACCGTTGAGTGGTAATATTTTCGTTTTCGTAAAGATTCCGTTTATATCTTTTGGGTAGGTAACCTAAAAATAATTGTCTCATCATAAGATTAATGTCGATTTGGTGTCTCTAGTCGTGATCTAATTAAACAAAAGATTCTAATAATTATACCTATTATTTATAAAAAATATAAATAATATTTCATAAAATTGAATAAACTTATATAATTTTATATACATTATGCAAATATAGGTAAAGTCAAAGACTATTATTTTTCTACTTTATACCAAAACTACTGGATGCTGGATAGTGATCCCAAAATATATATAACTATATTTTAATGTATTTTTTTAAAATTTTAAATAACAAATTTAAAAAAACAAAAACGTTAAACCCTAAAATATTGCAAAAATCGAAACCAGTTGGTTTCTATAAAGTAAAACCAGCTGGCTTATGTTGTAAATAAATAGAAATAAACGAGTACACAACAGCACTACTGTATTTTATTTATTTTAGATTATAATGTATTGGCAAACACGCTTACCTTTTTTATTTGTTAAACAGTAAACAATTTTATAACACTTTCAAACGCCTCGATTGTATAGACGCAACTAAAATTCACAAACCAATTCTCATTTTAAAAATACCGCGTCGTGTAATCCTATTTTGAACTGTTACTACGGCACGCGGATGAGATTCTAAGATACTCAGTAATAAAAGCTTCAAGGCAATCATCTTTTAATTTTTAGCCAAACTATAAATGTGGTAGCCAATTCATATATGTCTACGCTAGCTATAATTATTTTTAAGGGTTTCCGTACCTTAAACGGAAAAAACGGAAGCCTTATAGAATCACTTCGTTTTCCGTCTCTCCGTCTGTTCGTCTGTCAAACTAGCTACTGCGTGCATTAAAAAAGTTTTTGGTGAATTCCACGGGAAC
>DWBA01000858.1:0-11815 GCA_018236825.1 Apodemia zela
CACTATCACGTCACTACTCGGTAGGTGTTTGTTCAGTACAGGTAGGTGTAATCAAGGCATTATAGAAAGAGTTATTTTTCATTATAGATTATATATTTTCATTATAGAATCATTGCCTATACACACTGAAGGGTAAATGGTATGTTTTCAACCATGAGGTTGAAATGTAATGGTACATGCTTAATTTTACCACCACCTTAGGCAAAACGTAACAAGACAGAACAGAGGTTAGGAGTAATGCTATGCCTGGCCTGAAAAGACATGGTCTATTCTTCAAAAAAAGCCTGGACTGACACGGAGAACATGCAATAGCCAGTAACTTGCGATGGAGGTTTATAACCAGTTTTTCGAGGATGCTTCTTAAATGACTATTGTTTTAAATTACAGTTATCTCTTTATATTAGGAGAGCAGCTTATTTATTTGCCTTAATAAGAGTTTCAGGGAGTTTTTAAACTGGTATTTCATATCCTTAACTAAGCTTAAACTATTATAATGGCTACTCAGAATATAAAGATCTGAAACTCCTCCTATTCTTCTCTTAAGCCGTGCAAACGCAAATACTATTTTTATTTAGTTTTTCCCAAACATGTGATTTCTTTTATATTCTGTTATTGTTACGTTCTATTCAGTTTTTCACCAAATGTAAAGTGCCTATAATCATACGTAAAGTAGGTCAGTTGTAACTTTAAATAAATAAAACGATGGGGATATTCCATCTAAATCAAACGACAGTGGACATCAGAAGAATTTCTCTGTGTGTAATAAAGACATCCAAAATAACAAATTGGTTCATTTATCGTGTCATAACTACGGTTTTTAGGGGTCCATTATCAATTTTTAAACCTTCGCCTATTGATGTAGAAGATACTAATGATGGTTTGGTGTCCGCGTAGCAAGGATATAGGACCACATTGGAAGGTTTACAAACTACTATACTTTACAACACACGGCACTTATAGAGACTACGAGTAACATTACGTTGGCAGGAATTTTGGTCTAGGTCCCTTTTGTATAGCATAACATTTTCCTTCTTACCTGACGTTTCGTAAAAGGCGAATGTTTTTTGTACATCATCAGACAGCAAACAAGCAGATGGCTCTCCTGATGGAAAGAGCCACCCATTGTCTATAGTCACTGAAGATGTTAATGGTGCGTTGCTATCCGTGTGGCGGGATAGTATTGCCACATGTACAAGTTTACCGGTTACCTTACCCACCAAACCGGAAAACCACAGTGACAAACACCGATGTTATTGCGACAGGTTGGACGAGAGAAGACGATGCGAAACTCTGCCATCCACTGGTTGCTCTTACTTAAATATCATCGTAACTACTAGTTGTAATTCTGCAACATTTTGCCCGAGATTAGTAATACCGCTTTACGTTTTTTTACCCTGAGGCGATGTGGGTGTACACTTGTATGTATAAGTTATTAGATCTCTACCAGGCAGATAGCAAAATTAATTTTTAATGTTTGTAAGTGACGTTTATATCTTTCCATCAGAAGAATGGTTTGCTATTTGCTATCTTATAATACAAAAAAAGATCTAAAGTGAACTCATATGATTGGTAAATAAATGACTGACAGATAAGACAGTAAGTCATTTCTTCATCATCATTCATCAATCTTGTATGCGTGTGTTATTAATTCATCTCATCCTAACCGAACTCACTGATTTTGAGAATTTTGTTTTTCCAGACGTCTAAATGTTTTTAGCTATTCTAAAATAGTTATATAATTGTAGTTATGTAGTGCTATTGCAAATAAATGTAATCATATCCAAGTAGAGTAAGAAGGACGTCAGTAGATGATCCGGTTTACGATTCACCGGTTTGTAAGTTGATGAGATGATAGAGTGATCGCCAATTCTGCATTTTATCGTTCTGATAACGACTATCACGTGTTTTTGTACGATATCCGGCACCGATGGCTTTATATGCTTACCTGAGGTACGAAGGTGTTAACATTGCATCATCACATACCGATTTGTTACTAAAATTTAAATTTTTCATGATAACCTCTCGGGTTGGACCCCAACATCGAGTCAAATTGATTAACCACTATAGCAAGTGACTATTGTACACAAGTAACTATAGCCCACCAAGTGCGCTAGTACTGTTATAAAATATCACCACCTTGAGTTTTTCTTTCATTACAATAAGCTTGCATGGTAGCTTTCATATTTTTCAGTCAATCTATTCCAGCAAGTAAACGTGCGCATATAAAACATGTGAATAGAAATACGTTATTAATAACTTCAGTGTATAGATGCGATTGCTTGCTATCCTATATAATAGAAAACGTAGGTACACAAATAAATCACATGATAATGAGCACTTGTTGGTAAGTCATCACCACCGCCCATGGACATCCGCAATACCAGCGGTCTTGCAGTTGCGTTGCCAGCTTTTTAAGAATAAGTACGCTCTTTTCCTTAAAGTCCCCAAGTCATATCCATTCGAAAACACCCCTTTCCGCTAATTGATTCGACAAAAGAGAAGTCCGAAGCAAAAAGTGCCTAGAGAAACGCACGGTTGTGGATTTACAGACATCGAGATGGTGAGGGTGGAACTTCAAATTTTGACGCGATGTCCGATGATGGAATTCAGCGGCAGCAATTAATCCGAATAACTTGTCGGAATACTCTCCGCGATAGATACGATAGCAGATACAGAGCGAACGTATATCTCTAGGTAATGACAAAGAGTCAAGCCGTTTCGAAATAGCCTGATCATCAACGATTGAAACCGCTCTACGCTGAATGCGATCAAGAGGAAGAAACTGGTACTGGGGGGGGCCCGGCCCAGAGATGAGAACAGTAACATGCACAAGTTTAGCGGCTACTTTACCCTTCAAACCAGTAGTGTTCTGGTTTGTCAAGTCAAGTGTCAAGCATTGACGCTATTGCGGCAGAAATAGATAAGGCGTTGAATTCAAAACTCGGGCGAGAGGTTGCAGAACTCTACAACCTAATAGTCACGATGGTAGTAACACGTGTAGACAATCGTTCGCCGTTTACGAACTGCCTGGCACAATGACTGATGATCTATTCTTCAAAAGGGGCCTAGAAGCAATATAAAAGAATAGCTTAAACCGATCGCTTCACTGATCTTAAACTCATTGAACTACATATTTTTAAATAGGAAAATGTTGATACATAAAACTTTGTTATAATAAAAATGATTTTTATTATTCTATAATTAAAAACTTACCAGCCATAGGTGGCCCTACAAGATGTCCAATCCCTTGGCTTAATAACACCAATCCGTACGCCACCGTGAATCTCTCCAAAGCGATCAACTCCACCAAAATACTCGGCGTATAGGAGTATGAACTTGAGAACGTCAAACCGAAGAACAAAGCATTTATTGCCAATATGTAAAAACTAGCTGGCGATTCCACATTCATAACTCGTATTAATATAGGGAACAATATCGTCGATATACCACAGGCCACCAAACACACTGCATAAGTCTTCGTTATGTTCACCCATGGTAAGTCACCGATCCAGCCAAGGCCAACCTGAAAGACATATTTTAAGTGTTAAAATTTGTATGTTTGGATGTTTGTTACTCATTCATGCAAAAGCGGCTGGACCGATTTATATGAAATTTCGCGCACATGTAGAGGATGTCTTGAAACTGACCTGCAGGGTGCAGATAGTTGACAAAAATCGGGGTTATTCATGAGAATTGCCGACATAAGTGAAAACTTTAGTATTTACAAGCAGACATTTATATTATAGTGACATCTATTGGGTTTATTTATAATACACTATTTCACGAACATAATGCGCATTGCGCGTGAACTAAGGGCCAATTTACCCAAGAACGTCAGCGTCGCGGCGAGCACTTTCAGTATAGAACAATTTTAAGTTTTATCTACACACTTGAAAGATCAGTATCGTTTGAGAAGCTCGAAAGGTCGTGCGGTCGCCCGCGGCGGCTCAAGTAGATTCTGGTCGCTGCCATTTCGGTGTGAATTGACCCTTACTGTTTGTATAGCTAAATCTATACCTTAAACATTAGCATGTTGATGACGCTGATGCGAACTCATAGGTACGATTTTTCCTTACCAAAAATCGTCTGATGGGGCAACAGAAGTTTTCACTTCAATAAACGAATAAATATATACTCGTAATTAAACAGGCCCTTACGGTGTAGACCGAGTAAATATGACGTTAATATAGATTTCATGTAGTAAAATTGCAAACAAGCACATGGCTCTCCTGATGGAAAAAAAATAATCATCGCCTATAAACAACAAAGATGTTAATAGTGCGTCGCTATCCCTGTTATGGCATGGTTATGCTACACGCATAGGTCCACCCGCTGGAGGCTATCTTACCCTTCAATCTAGAACACGATAGTGACAAGCTTTAACGATATTGCAGTAGCAATATATCTATATAAACAAAGTTATCACACCATCTAGCTTAGGATACGCAGCGTGTAATAATGTCGAGATCGACACAAGAGGTTTGACCAATAAGAAGAATTTATGTTGTTTATTCGACGCGACGCGCGATTCTTATTGGTCAAACACAAACCAAATCTGTTTTATCGATCTCGACATTATCACACGCTGCTTATCCTAAGCGGGCTGGACGAGACGTTGCGGATCTTTTACCACCTAGTAGTCAAGGTGGTAGTAACAAGTATGGCCAATCGTTAGCATTTTACAAACTGTACAGAATGGCGAATGGTGTACTGTTCGTCACGTCAAAAGGCATTATAACAGTTTGCGTAACTAAAATTAATCTCCAAGACTTTACACAAGGTCCTTGACATCTAATTCTCGTGGTGTTAAGTATTTACAAGCAATGTACATAGCGGAATATCCAAGAAGCATTTGCACGTAGATAAGATAATATATCGTTGATATGATGTGGCATAGGGTTGTTATTAATTGGTATACAACTGGTTGTTACTGGTATTGTTAAATTAATTTCAACGCAGTAAGACTGAAAGAACCCACTTCCAATCTCCTGTATCTAGGGAACCCTGGATCAGAACTTCAACAAAGCAAATAATTTGCTTACTTTGGGGTTAGATCAATTCGTGTAATTTGTCCAGAGTTATGATTATTATATATCTTTGTGACAATAAATCATATCCTATCTGACGTGTACACCTATTCTATAAACTTATTTGTATAATTGGCTTAACCTTGGCAACCATTGCCACATTCCTATGTGGCTAGTGTTCAATAGGATTATAATACGACAGTCAAGAGTTTAAGGCCATAATGTGTAAGCACACAGTTCGTTATCACAACATATATTTAAACATTTTATTTTAAAATAATCCACTGTCAACAAAATGACAGGATATTATGATAGCGTTGATTGACTAATCACTAGCCTTAAAAATATTACCTCCGTGACGAAGGTTTGGCCTATGTAACTATAAGTAATGTAACTAAAGTTTTAGTTATCATACTCCTCCAAAACGGCTTGACCGATTTTGATGAAATTTTATATGTATTTTCAGTAGGCCTGAGAATAGGTTGTTATCTATTTTTTATACGCTTAAGTGATAACCGATATCACTTAGGCGGTGGTGGATTTTTTTATGATGTGGCATTAAAAAATACATACAACCCTAAATTTTCACCCTTCAACCATCAACCCCTAATAATTTATTTGGCAAAACAACGTTTGCCGGGTCAGCTAGTATTGTATTAAAATGTAGTTGTTGAACTATGTTTACTCAGACCAATGGAAATTTTCATATGAAAAATAACAAAAATAACATTACCAATAAAGACTATGTCTAATTGAATATATAAATGTGTACTTACAATTCCTATTATAGTAGCGACACCAAACATACTCAGCATCAAAGAACCTTGAGTCTCTGTGTACCCATTGGCCGTCATAAACGGCGATATGTAGAAGTAAGGCACGATAAACCAGGCGAACAGCACCAGGGTTGAGAGGTTCATCATCAGGAAATGGAATTCGGTGAACATGTTGAAGTCAAAAGTTTTGTTTATAACGTGGAGAATCCTTTTGCCCCATGTCTGAAAACAGATAATTTTTCAGGATACTAATGGTGCTATTAATAATCTGAGCATGTGTGTAGATTAATGCTTATTCTGTCTCATCGAATACGACTTAGCAATATGTGATAATGAGAGAATGAGGGTATACACACAATTAGGGCAAGGCTTAACGAGCGTAATAACAGTATGAGATGTGAGCAGGGTTGGACATACGAGTCATTTATTTGGAGTATCACAATTTAGGTTCAACAAAATCTGGTTAGGCTGCCAGACGGACGGACATAATTTCATTTACAATCCAGTGTTTTTACGGAGTGCTTGTGTCATGCAATTGATCTATTATAAAAATACTGTAACTTCTGTAAATCATAATCAATTTTGGTGACCACCTAGTAAACCATTGAGTTACGAGCCCATGGAGCCAGGGATAGGCTGTCTTGGAACCCGCAACGAAATTAATCCGAAATATATAGGAAAAGCAGGAAAATACGTCTATATAATCATACTATAACATAAATACCACAATCTTTCCGCAAGTGCAAGCAATAAGGTGCAGTGTCGGATTATTCATAAGGCAGAATAGGTGCCTCCGAGCCCCGCGTCAGCTAAGGGTCTCCAGCTGAGAAAAAGTGATTTCTTTACTGGTTTGACTCTCGGTGAATAGGCAAGCTAATAGCTTACAGGGCCAGTTAAGAAATACATCGTTCATTATGACAGGAGCAGTCGGTAAAGTAAACGTTACCAGAAGATAAGAAAATCGGTAAATTTACATATATAATTAAATCCCAGTCAATAGAATAGTACATAAACATCGATAATTTGGTATTCCAATTCACGCCCGGGATTGTTATCACCGCCTTATATTTTCCGTAATAACTACAGTGTTTTTTTTTAATATTTTGTAGCTACAAATTTGGAGGGTAGGGAAGCCGTTTAATTAACTCATGTATGTGATATTACACAACAGTAACAACGCAACATCAAAATCTTTGATGTCTAAAGGCAATGTTTATCTGTTTTCATCAGAAGAGCCATCTGCTGGTTTAATATGATATCAAAAAAACATTAAGAGAATAACCTGCTTGATTAGCAGTCTTTCTAACCATGAATACTTTAGTTTTAATTTATGAAAAAATACTCACTCTCTCTTCTTCCTCTTCTGCCATAGACCACATAGAGTTTCTGTAAATGTCCGGACAGGAAGACGCACGTAATTTGTACTTGGCAATATTCATCATAGCACCACGATGCATTATTGAGTTTCTATGTACTCTGATATTACGTAGATATTGGTGATCTGTGGTATGGAAGTACCTCGAAATCCAATCCTGCTTCTCTGTTTTCGGAGAGACAACAATGTTATGCTCCGGTATTGGTTGGAGCAACTTTTCTCTGACATTTTGTAGTTTCTTGTCAAACTCTTTCTTTTCTTTTTTGCTTAAATTCGCTTTTGCTTTTGGCTCAACAGGGATCTTCAAATCGGAATTACTTTTCAAGGCCAGCAGTGATGGATAATTTTGTAATATTATATTGTACAAACGCTTATTTGATGTTATTTGATCCAGTACTTCAGGAGTCACCTTAAATATTAAAAGATATATTTTGTAGTTGTTACTGTTAGCTAGTATTAGTTTTTAGGTAATAGTTTACTAACACCTAGATTAAGCTTTACTAACTTTTATGTGGAGGATCCACTTCCTGAATTTTTTTTTTTATTTTTATCATAATTTTATTAAATAATCTAAAACATAAAATATTTAAAGGGTGTTGTCCACCACAGGTTTAGAATGACCATATGCTTTTTAAAAACTATTTTTACAAAAAATTGTAGAAGATAGTTGATCGTCACGTCGTGTAGATCACAATTAAAAATATCATAACAATAATTATGACCTTGATAGCCCTTAATGTTTAGTTAACATGCATATCAAGCTAAATATTAAGGCAGATCCTGACAGCAAAATCACGAATAACGAAGAGTCACGTCAAAAAGCAAAAACTATTTAACTAAACGGAATAATGTAGTCATTAAACTATTTTTATTATACACACCTTTTCGTTATGCTTCAAAAACGTTGGCAAGTTAAGAACAGAATTGGTTTTATGTTGTTGTGATAGATCAGCATTTATCTTCGTAGCGGCTTCTAAATTTTCAGCCTCGGCTATCGCAGCAAGTAAAGATGTCAAAATGTGTTCTGGCGCTTCGCCGCTTTTGATTAATGATTTTAATTCTTCAGCACCAGGATATACAGATTCCGCACCTCCAGAGCGAGCAGATCTAGCAGATATCGAAGTTGAACTTGAAGCTCTTTTCGCTTTGCTTAGCCTCCTCTGTTTCTTTTGTTCCAATATCAACCATTCAGGATCTCTCATAACAGCACCACACACGCACACATTAAGTACAGTACCAGCTAAAAGGAGAAGAGCACCCCTCCATCCAAATTCATCTAATAAATAAGTAGTTAAAGGTGAATATATAAATGTACCAAATCCAACGCCACATGATCCAAGCCCAACTGCTAGATTACGACGTTTTTCAAACCAATAAGCTATAGATACAACCGCCGTCACGTATAATAAACCCATTCCTAATCCAGCTACGAGACCATACGTAATGCATAATGCTGCTATTGAATTGCTATAGGAAGCAGCAACAAATCCAATCGTTGCAGATACACCACCAACAATCGTCATTTTTTTACAGCCATATCTATCTACAAGCGCACTCATAATCGGACCAGCTATAAGAGGTACGGAGATAAACAAACTTCCAATAAATGAGGTTAGTGCTTCACTGGCTTCAAAGAAATCGACGAACTTAATTTGTAATAATCCATAAGAAAATGCCAAACCATCAGCAACAGTTGCAATGAGGAAAGATGCAGCCACAACTACCCAACCCCATCCGCCATCAGGTATTTGTGGTCCCTGTTCTTGAGGTGGATTACTAGAACAAATACTGTCAGCATCGCCTAATCCTAGGAACTTCACTCTTTCAGTAGTTGACTTTGAATCTTCGTCATCTTTATGATATGTCACACTGAGATGATTTTCTCCTGCGCCATTACTTTCCGTTTTCATTGAGTTCACTGTATTGAGATCATTTTTAACTTTGTCCATATCTTTCAAATCATTTGCCGAATCTATGTATTTAATTTCATTTGTTTTAGTGAGGAGTGGCGACGAGGTCTTGTCTTCATCTGATGGGACTTTCGAATCATGATTAATATAGTTATCCTTGCCAGCAATTCCATTTGCATAAGCTCTTTGCGTGTCCATTGATCTCGACCCGCTAACTTTAAGTACGATCTAAGTACGTACCACCTTTTTCTAAATTTCTCTTTCTGTATTTGAAACACAGAAGACCGAGTTAATTCTAAGTGAAAGTCAATCAAGTTTACGTTGAAGCGATGAGTTCTCGCGACCAGTGTCTTAATCTTGGATCTCTAGCTGAATACCGACAATGGCTTTTTGAAATACACAAAGTAAGAGCGCAGGGGTTATACCTTGACAGGTTCATCAAGGACCTCGTCCTCGATATCAGAATATTGAAAAAAACACTTTCCAAATTGTTTCTCTTTAGTTTATAATACGTAAATCTTCTTGACATGTAGAATTAAAGTTCTGCTATGTGAAACATTTCAAAACACAGACGTGGATAATCTGCAACAATACAAAATAAAATATGTTATTTTTATTAAATAATTTGTTTTTTGTAAAAAAAACTTAAATGAAATTTACGAATTTTACATAAGTATGGCTATGATAATATACCCCGTGTTGGTCCGGGCTCCTTTGAAGAATAGACCAACTCCCATTCTGCCAGGCAGGTCATAAAACGCGACCGATTGGCTATGCATGTCACTACCATCGTGACTACTAAGTGGTAGAGTTCCGCAACGACTCGCCCGGGTTTTTGGTACCACGACCTTACCTATACCTGCCGCAATAGCGTCAATGCTCGTCATTGTCGTGTTCCGGTTTGGAGGGTAAGTTAGCCGGTAGACGTGTGCATGTGGCATTTCCATCCCGGCACACGGATAACAACGCACCATTCATATATTTGTTGTCTATAGGCGATGGCTTCTCTTTTCATCAGGAGAGCCATCTGCATGTTTGTTATCCTATGATATAGAAAATGTATATGAAATAATATTTTTTTCCAAAAACATCATCAAGCCCCGTTTTCTTGCAGCAAAACTATTACTCCTATGCTTGCTTTAATCTTGCGTGTTAACTGCAAGATAGCAATAAATCAAACTAAACTTTTAATGGTAGAAGACACTACTAAAGATGTTAATTTTGCGTTCTCATCCGTGAGGCAGGGATGCAGTCACTTTAGTAAGTTAATCGGGTAAGGATTAAAAATTTAAGCGGCTATTCTAACCGTTCTACCCTGTGTCGTGTTCTGAGTTATTTATTTATTTATTTGACCAAGAGCCTGGTCGGATCACAGTAAGAAAGCTTTATATTTTCGGTGGCACGAACCCGAGCGAATCGTTATTATCTTCTTTCCGTATATTCTCACTCATCTATATTAATCTATATCTATATTAATCTATATTAATATTATTGGCACTCAGTTCTCTCTGCCTATCCCGTAAGGGATCTGGCGTGAAGATATGTATGTATTAATATTATAAATGCGAAAGTTTGGATGTTTGGATGGATGGATGGATAGATGTTTGTTGCTCAATCACGCAAAAACTACTGAACGGATTTGAATGAAATTTGGCACACGGCTGATAATGACCTGGAATAGCATATAGGC
Source organism: Apodemia zela (assembly GCA_018236825.1). NCBI lineage: Eukaryota > Metazoa > Arthropoda > Insecta > Lepidoptera > Riodinidae > Apodemia > Apodemia zela. The sequence continues at coordinate 10,779 of DWBA01000858.1, forward strand.
TACTTTGTATCAAGAAAAAATGAGTCGTTCCCGCGGGATTCACCAAAAACTTTTATAATGCAGCGGGCTTCACGCTGCAGCTAGTTTGTATGTATAGTCGAAATATTACATCACATACACAAAATAAATACTACTGTAACATTAGATAATATCGGTAGGTATGTATCGGTGATCTACTAATCAGTATTCAGTGGCCCACAGTAACTAGGTGCTCAGGGTGAACGGTTAAAACATGAGGTAAACATACGAGGAATTTTAAGCACGTCAAAACATTTACACAAGTTCTGTATAAACTACTCGTATTTATCATTCTACTTATCTAGTAATTTAAAATGTTGTAACGTTACATTCAGTTAGAAACCTAAAAGTAGTATGTTCACGCCCGTACCCCGGAAGAGTTAGGCAGAGGTACAACCAGTGCACCCACGATTACCCGAAGTTAATCTGCCCCACAATGATAGGTGGTAAGCCTGTCGCCAACCAGGCATTTATCCAATCCTGAGCAACGTTGTACTCGTATTTATCAGAAAACTGAAAAACACATTTTTCATTGCTCGACCCGAGAATCAAACCAGGGACCTCGTGTGGTCAACACCGACACTGGATCACTAGACCACAGAGGTGTATTGTTTTAAATAATAATCAATGCAATGTGTTAATGTTAATGTACTGGAGCCATATCCTATTAACGTTTGTTTTGCGTAATTCCTGCGTCACTAGACTCACTAGGTATACTCGCTCGACCGTATACTAACGGTTCTCTGAAGCGCCAATCCAAGACTGACGTCACAAGAATGGCGACTGAACGCATTAGCGATTTGCGAATTTTAGCAATTTATTTTAATAAAGAACAACTCGAGCTTTCTTGCCAATATTTTGCGTACGTAAATAATGCGCACATGTTTTCATGCGAAATCCTTTACGTGGTATGTGAGTGTCGAATTAAAAACACTAAAATCCATCCTATTAATATTATAAATGCGAAAGTTTGTATGTATGGATGTTTGTTACTCTTTCACACAAATACTGCTTAACCG
>DWBA01000859.1:0-11812 GCA_018236825.1 Apodemia zela
CCTGCCGCCATAGCGTCAGTGCTTGTCACTGTCGTGTTCCGGTTTGGAGGGTGAGGTAGCCGGTTAACTTCTGCATGAGGCATTAAGACCTCGCCACAAGATAGCAACGCACCATTACCATCTTTGGTGTCTATAGGCGATGGTTAACTCTTCCCTCAGGAGATCCATCTGCCTGTTTGCTATCTTATGATATATATAAAAAAAAAAATGTTACAGTATTTTATTTAAGGCTACAACAGGTATTACGTCAAATACAAGTAATTTACGAGCTATAGCTGTGCAAAGGTAAGCTATCTGATGCTTAGCAACTCCCTTAATCTATTATAAATATATCTAACTATTACAACTACGTTTTTTCTTATTATAAGATAACAAACAAGTAGATGGGACTCCTGATGGAAATAGATATAACTATCGCTCATAGACAGCATGGCGTATAGCTTGCTTTTCGTGTTGTGTGATTTAAATGCTACATGCATGTTTACCTACCAATTTGAAACACGTGTGTCACAAACACTGACGCTATTGAGACAGGCATAGATAAAGCGAAGATACCAAACTCGGGCGCGACGCTGTAAAGCTTAGAGCGCATTTTCATTGGCCGTTCTGGCTCGCAGTCGAGATGCAAGAGATTTCTGTAACGCATGCCACAGGGCCCGCATGAGAGAAACCGTTTTCATTATTCATTAGTGCTCGTATGCTGGGTACGAGAGTTTTCTGTAACGCATGCCATAGGGTCCGCATTTAGGCAACCGTTTTCTTGGTCGTTAGCGTCCCCATGCGAGGTACGAAAGAACCTGAATACAATTTAGTATGGCAGTTGGCTTTGAGTAAATATTGTTACGAGCTTGGGGTTCGCTTTTCAGCACTAGATGTACGATATACCACAATACAAGTCGTATGCACACTAACTAACTCCACACTGTCACTGTACTTTGAAGTATCTATTGTTTTCCCATAAAAACAACTGTCTCTTTCTTTTGTCTAGATCATTCTATAACGGTATTATCTAGATAATTCTGCAACAATATCATAAGTTGATGTACTGACTAGTCATGGATCAACAATAAATTATTGATATGTGGAGCAATGTCGAATGTTTGTGTTCTATTAAAAAGAAATTACTAGCTTCTTTAAAGAAAAAGAGGTTTTGGGTGCGAAATTTACTTAAAAGTAGAAAGTTACACGATTCTTCTAATACACTGTGTGTGTCTAATGACTGAGGTGCTATTTAAGAAAAGAGGAGAGGGCCCCGAATGATTTGTATTGACCGAGTTGTCGACTGACTAATTTCATTAGTCGTTAAGTCGCGGTAAGCCCCCACATTCGGGATAATGACCAATGAACATTGGATCGACAGAGTTATCGATCGTTGAATTTCATTGGTCGCTAGCCCGCATGCGGGAATTCCCCACATTCGGGCTAACGACCGATTTATCGACCATTGAAAATGCGTCCTTACATAAGTACGTACTTAGGTGTCATAAATTAAAAAAAATGGCTGGCAGGAATGGAGAATTAGGTAGCCATGAAACTTATGCATGTGGCATATGATACTGCTACAAGGTCAGTAAATAGAAACTTACCATTTACAGCTTTGATGTCTACATATAGACGATGATTATCTCTTTCCATCAGAACAGCCTTCTGCTTGTTTGCTATCTTGTGATATAAAAAAAGAAGTAAGAGACAACTGTCGGCTATAGTTATTATAATATGGATCGTGATTCGTGAATTCACGTGCGTAAACTTATAGGCCGCCCTGTCTTCCAAATGATAATGAAAAAAAAACAATGGCATAAGTACTGACATTATGGCAGCAGGAATAGGTAAGGCGAACTCAGATAAATTAATATTGCCATATCTTTATCTTTTTTATTATACATAGAGCAAGTGAGCCAAGCAAAACGTCATCGCATCCACAGAGTGAGAAATGCCGCATGAAGCAGAGAAACCATAAAAAGCATAATAGCTTCGCACGAAAGAAATATACAGAAGAAGCCATTCAGATTCGATTACATAATGCGCATGGGTCATTAAACACGTATACCAAATTTATTTTCTATCTCTTTCTATCAACGGGTCATTTTTATTTACATACGAGCTTATGGCCTTCCTATTCTATCTATATGTTATCTCTATGGTTGTCGCAGAGGTATACCCCTTGTAGTCACGATGTTAGAAGAAAGAAAGGAAGATAAGGCTTTTTTTGCAATGGACCAGCAGGCGTATCACCTAAAAATATTTGCAATCCGCCAGCGATCAGCGCTAATTAAAAATCTTAAAAAAAAACTGTATCACGTAACGAATTACTCGCCAATTGTTTGCCAATCGCTGGACACACTTTGTGCGATGTTACATAGCCAAAAATAATCAATTGGCAATTACTGCAAATAATATACGAGGTTGTGATATATCTTGCGAAAACCAAACAATTACGATAATTGCGTATTGCGTAGTTACGTGATAACCTCGCGGTACCGACACAACGAAAGTGATACGTCAGCCTGGCCTTTCACCGTTATCTACATCAATCCTCATTTTTTCAATCTTTCCTCTAACATTCTTTACATGTCTGAAACAACTTTCATTAGTTTTCCTGCAGTTGTTCCCTACTTATGCTATCTGCCAGTAAATCAGAATTACCGTAATGATGGACATTGTCTGTTGAAATTCTACTATATCAATGTTCATTGATGCATCTTTAACATTCGCATGTCTGCAGTCGTATATTATAATAGCACCAATGCAATAGTCATAACCATGAATATATTCAGCTATCTGAAATAAAAAAGCGAATATTCATAATTATTATTATATGTAGCGTCCACCTCAGTTATAATTAAAAGTCATATAGCGAGAATGTGGACAATTTATTTTTTTGAATATTAGTATTAATACTTGATTACTTCTGCGACTTTTCGGCTCGAAACTGTCAGAGCCGAACATGAGAAGTAAAAATTGTAATTATTAACACAAGATTGAGATGCCTGATGAAAGCTCAATAACGAGCCGAAACGTTGCAGAAATAATCATATATGTGGACAATTTATTTCTGAATATTAGTATTATACTAATATTTAGAAATAAATTATTGTCCACATTCTCGCTATATGACTTTTAATTTATTCATAATTATCTTTATCGTCTTTATTATACATAGTTTAAAACAAAGTCGCTTCTGCTGTATGTTTGCTTAGATCTTTTAAACTATGCAACAGATTTTAATTTTCACCAATAATAGTTATTCAAGAGGAAAGATTATATGTATAATTAGCTGATCAGGCAAACGTTGTTCTGCCATTAGGATTTTTCCATATTTTCTCACCTTTTAAACTTCCCTGGACTTCCACGACCATTTTAAAACCAAAATTAGCCAAATCGGTCCGGCCGCTCTCGAGTTTTAGCGAGATAAACGAACAGCAATTGGTTTTTATATAAGTAGTACTAGCTGTAACGTGCAGCCCGCTGTATTATAAAAGTTTTTGGTAAATCCCGCGGGAACAACTAATTTTTCTGGGGTAAAAAGTAGCCTATATGCTATTCCAGGTCATCATCTACCTGTGTGCCAAATTTCATCCAAATCCATTCTGTGGTTTTGGCGTGATTATGCAACAAACATCCATCCATCCAAACATCCAAACTTTCGCATTTATACTCGTAATATTAATATAGATATAATATAGATAATAATCATATAATATAGATAATACATGCATATTATAATCAGTGCGAAACGTTACTTATACGTATTTTTTTTAGTGTTATAATGTTTGTGGGGCTTTCTTGATGATTTTATTGGATATGTGATGTTGCTGTCAAGATCAGTTTGTCAGACTGTATCCCGGGTTGGTCCGGGCACCGTTGAAGAAAAGGCCAACTGTCGTTCTGCCAGGCAAGTCGCAAAAAGAGACCGATTGGCTAAACTCTAGCACCTAGTAGTCACGATGGTAATTACTCATATTATGGGCAATCGCCTTTTAGGAGCTGTCTGGCAGAATGAAAGATGGTCTATAAAAGCAAAAGGGACCGGACCGACACATGGAAAATACAATAATATTCGTAACACTTACCCCGTGTTGGTTCGGCCTCCTTTGAAGAATAGAACAACTGTCGTTCTGCCAGGCAGGTCGTATAAAGAAACCGATTGGCTTTACGAGTCACTTCTATTGTGGCTACTAGGTGATAGAGTTCCGCAACGTCTCGCCCGGGTCTGGTACCACCGCCTTACCTATTCCTGCCCCAATAGCGTCAGTGCTTGTCTCTGTTGTATTTCGGTTTGGAGGGTGAAGTAGCCGGTGAACTTATGCATGTGGCATTAAAACCTCGCAACAAGATAGCAACGCACCATTAACATCTTTAGTGTCTATTGGCGACGGTTTCTCTTTCCATCAGGAGAGCCATCTGCTTGTTTGCAATCTAATGATACAACAAAAAACTTCGAGTTTTCATTAAGTAAAACGAAATAATATTACTATGTGGCTAATTCTTATTAAAAGGTATTCTACATTATTGTATAAATAGAAATACGCACTCTAATAGCTTGCTGATAGTAGCTAAGATAGGGTTCCTTAAATTTTTGACCAATATTTTTTAATATATAAACTCTATAATGATCAGGTGTCAAATTTGGTAGGAGTCCATCAGGTCTGAAAAAAAAAACTTTACATTAACTTCTATTGTTTTTATGGCATAGGATACCAAACAAGCATATAATTTTGCTGATGAAGAGAGACAACTATTGCCAACAGCACCGAAGACATTAATGTTGGATTGCCATTCGCGTGGTGGAAAGAAATGTAGACAGACTTGAACTCATTATCCGAAACTACCTGTCCCATCGCCGCTTCTACTTCTGAGTGGAGGAAACCATCTCCTCCGGCTGCAAACTAGAGGCAGGCGTGTCACAGGGTTCGACACTCTCATCTCTTTTATACAACCTTTACACAAACGACGCCAAAAGTCTAACTGACAATATTCATAAACGAAAATGCAAACAAGCAGATGGCGCTCCAAATGAGAGACAACTATCGCCTATAGACACTAAAGGAGTTGATGGTGCATTGCTATTCGTATGGCGGGATGGTAATATCACATGCATAAGTCTACCGGCTACCTTACCCTAATTGGTACCTACACGAGGTAACATGAAAAATTTTGTCCTCACTGGATTTAGCTTAGCCACCACGTCTCTGGCTGGAGAAATGGTTGGTGATGTCTGTGGCACACTAAAGTAACTTTATTGACTATTGCTCATGCTTTCCAACAAGAGTTTGTTCTTGACTCTGAATTCCTATGTAAGTTTTTTGATAAAAAATCAGGCACAACCAAATTCACGTAGACTCTTGACGTAGGTGCAATACAATGTATTCTGAGTAGACCAGCATCGGACTCAGCACTTGACGTGTACAAATTTGTCAAAAGTAGCCTAGAGCAGCGATGCCTCCCATCCTCTCTAATGTAAGGTCAGCTAAGCCCGATGAGACTGACGTAATCGCCATAGCGACATAAGTCACTAATAAAAAGAAAAGATTTAAAAAAAAGCATATTCTAGAATTTAGATAATATAAAAAAAAAACTTACAAAACATCCCACTTTCGGCGCTCACTAATATCATGCGTAAAATATTTAGGTAAGAGTGTTTTATAAGTACACATTTTATCCAATTTTTTCTTGGCTTTCTCTACAGAGCCCTTACTCAAAATTATTGTTCTTTCTAAGAAGCCTCGATCTGGAAAGTTAAATTTAATTACGTACATAAAGATTGTTAATTTTAATTGTTTCATCTTTCGTTGAAATCTAATAAAGTTAGATTAGAATATAGTACGAGCAAAAAAAAATCGGCTAAACATGAATTGCGTAGTTTCAACGATAAATTTATTCAAGGTATTTTTAGTATCAATCCTTAAATACATCCGTGTTCCTTTTTTGTTGTGGCGTTTGTGGCAAAAAACAATGTAGGATTATTTTTTGTTCAGTTTATCATATATTTTAATTTAACATACGATCCAATAAAACAGAAAAAATTAACGAAAGGAACGAGACGAATAAAAAGAATATGTTTAGGAAACTTTACCCTTAATAAGTTAATTTTAGGGACATATTATAATTGAATATGTTTTTTTAACTTCCCGCTACGTTAGTACCTACTAGTATAAGTTACTGATTTTGCCCCGATTTTCGAAAAGCGAGTTTTCACCGGATCTCCACGTTTCGAGGTCCAAGGAACTTTTTCCGACTATTTACGCGATGACGTCACTTGTAATGGGCAGTGCACAAGAAAAAATATTAAAGAACAAGTGTACTTAATTTTACATTAAACCAAGAAAATAAACATAGCTGTCTAAACTTACGGGCAAACAAATATTATATGTTCAAATATATATACGTTTATATATGTGCATTGTGTCCCTATTTAAATAAATACATGTAAAATATAACAGTAAATATAATAAACTTTCTTCATATTTTTAAAAAACTTTCAGACTAAGTTACTGATTGATTTCCAAATATAACCAGCTCTTCTACTTAAAAAACTGCGTCAAATACCGTAAATTGGATCAAAATCGGTTGATACTTTCGGGATTTATTAATGGCGAAAAATTTTGAAAAAAGTTTTTTTGTTTTTTTTTACATTTTTAAAACTATCCGTTTTATTAGTTTATAATTATAATGGTTTTCTTTTCGCATGAAATACCTCAATTTAGCGGGAAGTTACAGAGTTGACCTGCAGGGTCAACCGGTTTGCAAAGTTTGTAGTACAAAATTTGGCGTACTGAGATTGCCGATTTGCCGTCATCCCATTTTTACATAAGTCTGATCTAAGGTAGTGAAAATAAAGATCAGCAGCTACTTTAATAATTACACGTTGTGTCATTTAGGTAATACAATAATAATTTATTAAAGACTGGCATAATGCATCAGCCTTTTCATTTACTAGCTGACTGTTTGAAAATTCTGAATATATAAATCAATTTGTGTTAACGTGTCCCCAAAACTGCACCATGTAGTTTAAAGGTCAAAAATTGGTCAATGACGACGCCAAGCTATTTGGTGGAGTTAGCCGTTTGAAGCGTAAGATTTGTACATAATATGGTATAAGTGTCACATAATAAGTTCGTCACTCAGCATTTGATCCAATTTTACATGTTGTCGTCTTTCAGTCAAGTATTTTGTAAATAATTTTAATAGAATTCCTCTTACTCTTACCATTTCTTGTTTGTATAAGTAAGCGGGGAATCGAAACCGTATTAAATGCATTGGGAAGATCAAGGAATATTATCAAGCCTATTTTCTATCATCTAAAATTGGTAATGATTAATTCATTGGATGAAAGCATGTTATTTGACTCCAGGAATTTTATTATTCTATTATTGATAAGGCGTTCCAAGATCTAAGATAATGTAGACAAGAGGAATATAGGCCCATATTATTGACAAGGCTCCTTATCCCTGTACTGGTTTAATAATGGTTGTTTCAAAAACACTTGGAAAGACTGCTGTTAATAGTGAAATGTTACAAATGTGCGTAATGAGTGGTGTGAAAACATTAATATAAATTTTTAATATTTACCTAGATATTTGATCAATACTCACTGCATAGCTATCTTTAAATCCTAAATTAACTTGATTTATTACATCATACTGTGTAGGAATCATTACAAGTGAATAGGGAGGGGAAACAGTTGAGTAGTCATATTTTCTTAGAAGATCTTTAGGATTAGGTTTTATTTCCGATGCAATCTTACTTCCAACATAGGCAAAAAGTAATTAACGTTATTAACACTTGATGGAGGATGTCCCGAGGAAATAAGGTCACATGGTGATTCTACATTATTCGTTCCAATAATTTGTATAATAACATCCCATAACTTCTTACTTTCCCCCTTTGATTTCTCGCTTTTTTGTATATTTTTTCCCCCATGTTGGACCGGACTCCTTTGAAGAATAGACCAACTGCCGTTCTGCCAGGCATCTCTGATTCTTACACAGCTAAGCAGTCCAGTTTTATCTTTTGATTTTGAGGATAAGAATAAAGCAGCCGGTAAACTTATGTGTGTGGTACTCGTATTACGTTAAATTTTAGTGTATAGATTGCCTTTAGAGGCAATGGTTGTCTTTTCACAGTCGTCTCTAATACGTCGCTGCATACGTTGTGTTTTTGAGTTTTATCCAATAACTACCCACAATGTTAAAAAAGTGTGATAATTGTAATAAAACCATCACGAAGTCTGCAATAGGACTAGAATGCAGTAAATGTGAGCGTGTAGTGCACTTAAACACCAAATGCACAGGTCTTACAAATAAGCAGATCACCGCATTGAAAGCTGCTCCCAGTTTGGAATGGACGTGCTTAGAATGCCAAAAGGAGTGTCCTCGTAGAAGTTCGTCAATTATTATGCCAGATGAAGGAGAAGAAGAAGATGATGATGCACCAGTTGAAATTAATGCGAAGAAGCTACTTAACAATATATCTAAGGAAGTGGAAAAAGCTATAAAAAAAGAGATGAGGGAGTTGAATGAATCAATTAACTTTCAAAGTGTAAAACTAGATGAAGTAGTTGAATGTATGGAAGTATTCAAACAGAAAATTAAAGACCTAGAGCGTAAAAATGTGGCCCTCAATAATAAAAATACTAATCTCGAAATTCGGGTAGGTGCAATGGAACAACGGATTCAAGAGTTAGAGCAAGAAAAACTTGGAAAATATGTAGAAATAGCAAATGTACCTACAATATCAACGGAAGAAGTAAAGCAGATAGTGGACAACATTGCCATTCATCTTAAACAGCCAAAAGATGGCATCAAAAGTACGCGGCAACTAACGTTTAAGAAAAATCAGGCTTCTAAAATATTAGTGGAGCTAAAGGATGAGGAAACGCAAGAAAGATGGATTGCAGCAGGGAAAAATGTTCAAACTACCGTAGCAGACATTTATTCTGGGGATATAAACAATCGCAATAACATATATTTAAGAGAAGCTATGACAAAGTTTAATAAATATTTATTCTGGAATACCAAACAAGAGCTCAAGATAAATCTGCAATTCAAGTACGTATGGTTTAAAAAAGGTTTCGTAAGGGCTCGCAGGGATGACAATGATAAACCGTTAGTCATAAAAAACATGGAGGACCTACAAGCTATCATCAACAGAACAAATCCCAAGTAGTTTGCTCTGTACACGCTATCAGGTATTAACAAATCTAATCAATTTCGGATTCAAACACCTTCTTTTTTTCTTTCTTTTTTAACTTTTTAATATGGCTAATAATAATATATTTTCATTTAATGATGTTACTGAAATAACTAATTGCATAAACATTAATGATTTCTTGAATAATATACCTAACACCGATATAAATTTAATTTGTTTTCATATTAATATAAGGTCAACTATTAAAAACTTTTCTGCATTAGAACAATGTATTTTGTCATCAAAAAAGTGTATCGATGTAATTGTATTAACTGAAGCAAATATCTCTGACAATATCAGCTGTTTATATAATTTAGAGGGATATCAAATGTTCACAGCTTTACGTAAGTCCAGAAAGGGGGGTGGTATCCTTGTATATGTTCATAACAAACATAAATGCTACTTAAAAAATGTAAGTACTAGACATTTTGAAAATATTACTCTCAACCTCACAACACAATCGAACTACTCGGCAAATTTGTGTGCTATTTATCGGCCACCTAGTAATAGTAAACGCCTATTTGTTGAAGAACTGAAATATTTGACACAACAATTGAACACATCCACAGATTTATACTTACTTGGAGACATTAATATAGACCTAAAAATGGATAATCCTATTAAGCATACGTATAATAACACACTATACAACTTGGGCCTTGTGTGCGGGATAACGGAGTATACCCGAATTGAACTATATAAAGGATTATTAAGTAAAACATGTATCGATCACATTTACGTCCGATCGCACACACAAGACCTATTTACTGCAGCGGTTGGCACTAAACTGGCGGATCACCGTGCAGTGATATTTGCTTGTATAGGACCGTCAATACAGGCTGCTCCAAGATACAAAACATTTTTACAGCAGGATAAACTTGAAAAACTTTTAAACGATGTGGAATGGGATAAAGCATGCAATATGTCATGTCCAAATATGATAAATAATTTCATTAATAATAACTTTAAAGAGTGCTACACAAAAGCAAGCGTTAATGTCAAGGTAAAAAACCATTGTTCTCGTAGCCATAACTATTGGATTAATAACAAAGTTACCCAGGCTTGTCGGGATAGAGACCACTTATTTTTAAAATGGATTAAAGACCCTAACAATAAAAACCTTAAAAAAGACTATAATAAATCTAGAAACTATTGTAATAAGGTAATCCAAATCGCTAAAAATAATTTTATAAAAAAAGAAATAACGTCAAACAAACAGGATCCAAGAAGTCTATGGCAAATACTTAACCGAATAACTGGTAGAATAAAACAGTCAATTGATGACGTACTTAGGGCAGCCTTTTGCAAAGGTAGGGCTAATGACAAGATAATTGCTGATAATTTTGCTCAATCGTTTGTGAACAGTGTCAAGAATATAGCCCCTAACTGCTCAATTCCACTTTTAAAGAAATCATTATATAACAAGCCAGTAAATATTACGATGCGTTTCAGACCAGCAGACCTTAAATCTATAAACAATATAACAAAGTCCCTAGACAATAATAAGACTCCTGGAATAGATAGCGTCCGTGTTATAGATATTAAGAAATTAGGTGATAAAATTAATAACGTAATTGTAACTCTAATAAACCAAAGCATTATTCGTCATAAATATCCGTCTATACTAAAATCAGGCATAGTTAGACCTATATATAAAAAAGGAAGTCGTAGTGAGTACGAGAACTATAGACCAATTACTATATTGCCCGTGATAGATAAAATAGCCGAGAAATATATATCAAGACAAATTTACGAGTTCTACAATAAACATAAGATTTTAACAGAAACGCAATTTGGATTTCAACCCCATAAAAGTACAACTCAGCTCCTAACAAAATTTACAGATTGTATCTACAAGCATCTGGATAATAAAAAACATATAATGGTTGTTTTTATAGATTACACCAGGGCTTTTGATACTTTAAAACATAATATTCTGTTAGATAGACTACGAGATATTGGAATAGGGGGAAACTTATTGGACTGGTGCAAAGATTTTTTGGAGGACAGATCATTTATTGTAAGGGTCGGTAAATCGGATAGCGACAGAATGAAAGTCACAGAAGGCACGGCCCAAGGGTCTGTTTTAGGGCCATTACACTACATCTCTTACGTAAATGATTTGCCCAAACTTATAAAAAAATGTGAACTTTACCAGTATGCAGATGATACATGCCTCGTTTCTGCCGGAACAACTGCGGGAGAAGCTCTTCATGTCCTACAAGAGGAATTCAATACGTTGGCTAAATGGTCGCATGACGTTGGACTGGTGCTGAATATAGGTAAAACCAAAATTATGTACATCAGCACTAGCCAAAATAGAAGTCTGTTTAACCCTAAACTAATAGCACACGATCACGAGTGTCTTCACAAGTACAATAATAAGTTACAAGGAATTACTTGTACCTGCAAGGCTATAGATGTGGTTGAAAAACAAACGTATCTAGGCCTTATTATTGATAATCGTCTGAACTGGAAGGAACATATAAATCATGTTAGTAACAACCTGAGATCCATTCTTGCAAAGTTTTCACTTATAAAGTGGAAAATACCCTACTCTATACGCCTACAGATGTATAAGTCATTGGTTGAATCAGTTCTAAATTACGGATTATCAAGT
>DWBA01000860.1:0-11812 GCA_018236825.1 Apodemia zela
CTGTTTTCGACCCACCAGAGACACTATATCTGTCTTTCTCAAACACAAGACCTTTCGCAATTGTAGAAAGTAAAGGATCATTTTTATCAGTTTTATTTAAATGTAATCTATCTAGGTATATTCTTTATCTTTGGTACTGACATATGAGCACGAGGTAGTTTGGCAACCCGACGCCATTCTATCAAATAAACCAATCAGAAACGGCACATATATCTTACTCTAAATTTTAATAGCGTCACTACCTGTTGCACTCTTTCTAACCAATGGCGTAACTATCTGTCTCTCTCACGCTTCGGAAATCTATTGATGACGCTTTTAAATCTGAAACCCGATTCGTGTTTTAAGACACAGTAATATTAATATGGTTTTCAAGGATTAATTACTAAATAATTCTGTTTGGTCCTTGTTTACAAAAAGTAGGCATAACTTTTTTTACGCTCAATGTGATTACAGTATTTTACCATTTTAGAATCCTGATTAGTTGCGCCAACTTTTAGAAGAACTTGCCAATGTAGTGTTGATACATTTTTTTTACACCATGCCTTATCAAAGTTGGTTAAAAGTTTGAATTTTCTAAAATTGACAGAAATAAATGAAATTCATTTTATTTTTGTATTAAAACTACAGAAAATTTTGCTTAATTTGGCATTGTGATTAACAGCTATGCTATTCAGGTCCCTAATACAAAAGAAATAACAGCATTATTGTTGGAAGTTTAGTCATAGTACCTAAACATAGTGTACAGGGTATCGATATTCAAAGTTTTTTAAAAAGTTATTATAACTTTAAAAATGGAAGAGACCGATTTTTTTTATTTTTCCCTGGGTAGTCGTCGCCGTATGCACTACCTGGTCCCGGCTTATCGTTGAATTTTGGGACACGTTGTATAAAATATTTTGTATTATTCGAAAGCGTACCGCGCTCCGCCATTTGGTCACCCCTGGTATAGACCGTCATCATAAAATACAGAGAATTATTATTTTTATCGTTAGCATAAATATGTGTGTGAAAAAACACATAAAATTATTAGGTAAAAAAATGCGAGCAAACACAGATTAATATCAAATCTCAAACAACTTACAATTATTATTATTACAAAAATCATTATGATTAATTTTGTCATTGCACGTTTCTGTCTCAAGTGTAACGGTTCATTCCATATCAGCTGAAAAGCAAAACATAAAAATAACCTCAAAACTTACAACTGTCCTCTTTACTGTTTTCATTTTTCAAATCGTCCAAAGCTTTATTCATAATTCGGTCTATTCTCTTCATAATAATTAAATACGGCAAATTTCACAGTGAGAACGAAAGTACCGAAGCATTTTCTAACAAAATAAATCACAAACTTCCGTTAAACTCTGCATATGTTATGCGACATGACTACTTACACGACAAGATAAATAAACAATGTTGCCAGCAAATAATAATCATACCACAATAAAAGTTAACTCTTTAATTTTTACAACGTGTAATATAATTCTTCAACACTACCGAAAATATCCATAAATTAATGATATGTGTAGTAATAAATAAATTAGTGTGGGTCCTTTTTGTTATTTAAATAACATTTATAAAATTGCGAATAAATACATTAGAAATGATCCACATGTTTTGGGTTCCTTTCTGTGATTTCCGATATTTTTTCTAAGTTGATCATATTATTTTAACAGAAAGGAAGCAAGTGTTTTAGGTCGTTTTCGTGATAATAACGTTAATTGATTTACGAGTTAAATAAATTATCAGAAACGACCCAAGTGGATTGAATCTCTTTTTTGATATAAATATTAGCCTAGGATCTTTAAATTTCTATATCACAGAACACACACACATACAATTTCCCATTTATAATATTAGTAAGGATACCTATAAATAATTATTTTGATAAAGCTCGCATTATATAAATGTGTCATTCCTTACTATCAGTAACGACTTCAGATTTGAATCATTTTTCTATTACCGAATTAACATTACCTTCTACTATTGAAACATGGCATGTTACGTTAAAAGAACCACAAATTGCGAAACAGACTTGTTCCAAATGCACCTCTTCCTACCCTTTTTAAAAATAATGAGTAAATCTATATAGATTTATTTATATTTAAATATTTAATCAAATAAGTTTCACTAGATACTAAATTTATCTTGTTCATACTAAAAGATTCCTATCTGGCCACCCTCAAATATATTAACGCGTTTATTACGTACGCAAGTATTAAACCGATATTATTTTTTTCTGAATATCTATAACATCAAAGCTATTTCTAAAATAAATGAGACCATCAACACAAATGAATTGTGATAAAACTAAACGTCTAATACGTTACTTCTATTGTTTAGTTTCATTTTTTAAAATCCTGGTAAATAATAGATAATAATTATAAATTTGTATGCTATCTAGCATCTGTAGTGAAATAATCTTGTATTTTAATATTAGATTAAGGTTCAACTCATACCGAAAGAGCCGCAAATGGGCAGCGAAGCTCAGCGACCCGCTCGGTAGAGAAGGCGCGCGGATTCCCGCGACTGCTCGAGAAGTCGCTGGAATGCTCCAGGAGTCGCCTTATCGAACCCGCCCGCGATGAGTTCACGGGTATCCTATGCGCAGTTCACTTTCAACAAAACTCGAGGAAACTTGTGTTTTAGCAGTGAAAATGGGTATTTTGGATTTAATTATTATTGCACATATAATTGAAGAGGAAGAGGCCGAAGAGATAAGGAGGGAAAGATTTAAAAGCAAAAGAAATTTTTGGGTACACGACCTGTGTAAGAAAAGACGTTTGTTTGGCCAATTTCATACATTTTGCACAAATTTAGATCTGTATCCTATCATTCATTATGACTATTATAAAATGAATTAATTATGATAAAGGACTATGGGCAAAAATGTATGGGCTCCGTCCCCACCTACCAACACACATGAAACTGATATCAAGGTGTTCCTAAAGTGCCCACTAACTGATTAAAATCCTTAGTTTTAGATAAATCAGTGGGTATATATTAAAAAAATCAATTTTGAACTATTAATTAACGTATATTTTTAATTTTATTCTTATCAGTTATTTTAAAATTATGGTTGAATTACGGTACAAAACATGATTTAGTAATTAAACAAAATATATAAAATGTTTTTCAATGGGTACCTAGTTATTATATATAACTAGCGACCCGCCCCGGCTTCGCACGGGTACAATATATACATATAAACCTTCCTATTGAATCACTCTATCTATTAAAAAAAACCCGCATCAAAATTCGTTGCGTAGTTTTAAAGATTTAAGCGTACAAAGGGAGTTAGGGACAAAAAAACCGACTTTGTTTTATACTATGTAATGATTAACAAAAAAATTAAATCGATTAAATCAATGAGTGAACAATCAATCATCCCTTGTTTTCGTACCCTTATGGTTAGATTTTTTAAATAATATGAGACCATCTTTGGGTTATACCCTATCTAATAAAAAAAAAGAATTATTAAAATCGGACTGTTTTAGAAAAAGTTATGTGTGGTCTAACATAAAAAATAAATAATACACGATGAACCTCCTCCGTTATTTCGTCGGTTGAAAAAAAAAAACGCACAAATAAAAAAGATTGAGGTCTGCCCATTAGGACACACATAGACAATGCTTTACGCATTAACGCGTGTCTCCTGCTCCTAAAAATAACAAAACAAACTAACAAATCATGTTAGCTAAACATGTTAGCAAAAAAGGTCAGTGTCCTGCGACTTTTAAATGCGAATATCAAACATCTAGACAAAATGCCGTCAGATGATAGATGTTAGCAAACATAAAACAGTGTCGCAGGAGACCTGGCTTTAAGCTCGCCATTTTGTATGTGCTTCAACAAAGATAAATAAATAAAAAAATCTCTAAAGTAAAAATTACTTTTCCTTAAGGTTATTTACTTTAGAGGTTCTTTCACTTTCTTAGGGTTAAAAGTAAAGTCGAAAATTTGTAACATTAAGTTTTATTGGCTTTAAGTAGAAAGCGCTATACACAAGTCATTTAACTTTATACAGCCTAACATTTTTTTTTGTTTTTTTTATAGTTTTGTATAAAAATTTCAGGCGGTGAGAAAGCCGGGTCCGAGGTAGAGTTTAGTTCCATCCGTGAGCGCCGTGACCACCGTGGGCGCCCCAAGGTTCTTCGGGAGCGGAAGCGGCGGCGTGCGCGGCAGCGGCGTATTGTGAGTAGTGAGCGGCACGGGCGTGTTGTACTTCAGGGGTATCCACTACGTATTGACCGTCGTGTGTGAGTTGGATGTGAGCCTGGGGACCGGTCCATTTGCCGTATCCGCCGGCGTAGCCCGCTCCGTAGCCAGCACCGTAGCCAGCGCCGACTCCGGCGTAGGCGAGAGGAGCTACAGCACCGTGAGCACCGTGGGCTCCGTGAGCTGCGTTTGCGTAGGCCGCGCTATGGGCGGCGATGTGAGCTGCCTTCAAGTGAGCTACCTCGGGGGTGTCGATAACGCGGCCGTCATGAGCTAGAGGCGCTGGGCCGTATTTGTGAAGACCTGTGAAGAATCAAAAAATATTTATATAAATATTAAATAAAGTTTAACTTATGTCTTAATAATGTAAAAGTTTTTTTTTGTTTAAATACAATCAAGTAGACAAGGTAACCACCTCTGGAGATACCAAGCTGCTGATGTTTTGCTACCCTCAAGATGGAAACATTTCAAAAACGCTACATGCATTATCTTTACCGCGAATCTCCAACTCACAACATGACTTTTAAGCACTGACGCTTATATTAAATAGAAGAAATAAAAGGCTATTGTATAAAATCCAGGAAATACGTCACAAAAACCTACTTTTTATATCATAGGATAGCAAACAAGCAGCTTCTCCTGAAGGAATCAGGCAACCATCAGCTATATATAGACACCGAAGCTGCGTCGCTATCCGTGTGGCGAGATGGTAATGCAATATGTATAAGTTTACCAGCTACCTTACCCTCCAAACCGAAATGTAAAATGTTGTACCACTAGAAACTAAAATTTCATACAAACGCTTACTTTACTAATACGAATTATGCATATTATAGTTTCCTCGATGCCACTTATATGCTTTGGACAAGCTTGAAAGGACAAAACACTTGCACTTGTTATTTTGGTCTTCGAAGGTTTTACCACATTTCCAAATTTGAAAAATATTTGACCCTGCTTCCGCCGCTTACCTACGTGATACATTTAAATTCTCCTGATTTAACCTGCAGTGTCGGCTATGTTCTCGGTGATCCATTTAATAATCCTAGTATTTTCTCATCTATATTAATATTATAAATGCGAAAGTTTGGAGGTTTGGATGGATGGATGGATGAATGGATGTTTGTTGCTCAATCACGCCAAAACCACAGAACGGATTTGGATGAAATTTGGCACACAGGTAGATGATGACCTGGAATAGCACATAAGCTACCTCTTATCCCGAAAAAATGAGTCGTTCCCGCGGGATTTACCAAAAAAAATTATAATGCAGCTGGCTGCACGCAGGTAGTATAATATAAAGGTTAAAATATCTTACCAGCTGCTGGGGCACCATAGTGAGCACCAGCGCCGTACGCGGGTCCGGCAAGGTAGGCGCCACCAGCTGGAGCCCAAGCGCCGTGAGAGGTGGAAGCCTGCGCATGCGCAGCGAGGTGGGCGGCTTTGGCGTGTGCTACCTCAGGAGTGTCCAGCACATGGGCGCCGTCCGGACTGAGCTGGATGTGTGCTGGGGGACCCGCATAGTATGAGGCTTGTGCGAAGCAGAGAGCTGCGACGAAAACAATCTGAAAAAAGGAAACATTTCATTTTTAAATTCAAAAAGGAAATTTGATAGTACAAGATAAATAAATTGCCTCTGTGATCTAGTAGACCGGAGTCCGTATTGACCTCATGAGGTCTCGGGTTCGATTCCCGGGTCAGCTAACTAAAAATGTGTTTTCAGTTTTCTGATATAAACAAGGCTGCCCAGGATTCGATAAGTGCCCGGTTGGCGATAGACTTGCCACCTATCACATTGTGGGAAAGAGTATCATCGGCTAATCTTGGTTGCACTGGTTTTATCATACTTTTTCAGGCATACAAGCGTAAATATACTTTTTATTAAATAAATCAGCGTATGGCAGGTGGCTCTAAAGCTTAGTGATTGTACTATATTCTTTGGGTGGCTCTATCGAATGTTCTTAAGTTTTTCGGAAAAAGTTTAGCGTATATATTTCGTCTTTTAAACGCTTAAAACCTTTTTAAGCGTTTAAAAGACGAAATTATACGAGCCTAGCTGACCTGCGCAACTTCGTCCGCGAGTAGATTATCACGTCGTCGTTTTTCAAGCAAACTTTTATCCCTTATTTATGAGAGATCCCCTAGATATGAGAAATGTTTTAATTATGTTTGTCTTGTCTTGTATTTTTGGAATAATTATTATTGCTATATAAATGATATGTCCGTTCACAAAATGACCTATACCTTAAGAAGATTTACTTGAGCTTTAAGATAATTACCTACTTTGATATAAATATCAAAATATTAATAAAATATATTACCTTTTAAGTAAGAATATTTAATCTTTAAGTCAAAATCTTAAATGCATTCTTGATTTTGTAACAGATATTTAGTAAGTGTATCGCTACAGACGGAAGCAAATTAATTTATTACACGCTATCTAAATCACAGTTGGAGTGACGCTTTAACGATTGTTTAACTGGTACATTTACTTACAAAACTGTTATACATTAAATGTAATCTACTTAGTTTTCTTTTGTTTTCGTTTGAATTCTAATAAACTAACCTTTAACACTGTTAATGTGAAAGTTTGTTAGGTGTATATGTTTATTACTCAACATTTTACGGGTGGATAAATTTAGATAAAATTTAGTATACCGGTAATATAGATCGAGTCAGATACATTTTTGTATAGGTACAATTGTCAATTAGATACATTTTTGTATAGGTGCTATTTATCCCGGAAAATCACATTGTTCTCAAATTATTCACAAAAAAAATTAAGGAGACAATAGTCTGTGGAACGCAGCTAGTACGGTACTATTAAACAATCTGACAGTGACAGTATCAATGATATTCATTTTTTTTGTTTCATTGACATCACTTCTATAATCTAATAACGACCTATATTTTCACCGGAGTTAACGGAGTAAACAATTGTTGTATTCTTTAATGTGCCAAAGGACAGAATTAAAAAAAAAATTAAAAGTGTTATTCGTGTCTATTGTAAAAATTACCTAATAAAATCTGAAGTTTTGCAGCATAATGAGAATGTTATATTTTTTTGTAATAGGAATATAAAAACTTTGCCTCCTGAATTGTGTGCGCGGCTGTACATAGCATAGCTATATTTGAAGTAAAATTAGCCGACCGGCCCTAGTCTACATTAAAGTAATTATAGTTCACACAATTATTCGTGTTTGTGATGTAAAATATACACTTATATTTGATCCGATTGCATCAAACAAATGTGGGAATCTGGGCAGCGTTGTATTGTAATTTATAACATTTCTCAACTATTTTAAAACTGTTTACCCATTGAAGTTGTTGCGTTGCAAATTACCTCAAAATTATTGTCTATAAAGAATTTTAAATATGGAATAGAACATTATATTAAAGTTAAATTACAAGTAATAAGTATGATATAGAGGTAACAACTATCTGTAAAGAAAAGTTATAAAAATATTTATTTGATTAATAATTGTAAAAATTCCTCATAATTTTATAATTTATAATAAGAACATTGTTTACATAATGCTTATGATGATAAGATCAATTTGTTTTTTTATATATCTAATAAACTGGTGAATTTGTACTAGTGTTAACTTAAATTATATTAATCATACAATTAAAAAAGCTTAAAAAGGCAGAAATAAGTTTTAATTTTATAAGTTTTAATGATATTTTTGTTGAATATTACTTAATTATTAATCAACATAATAAACGCCCCATAATTCCTACAAATGAAACATAAATGAAGTAAAAATTAAAGTTTAAATAAGCATTTAAAAATGTTTTTTTTTAAAGTAACATTAATCAAGAAAAAAAAATCATTTTAAAACATAAGAACAATCTTATAAATGGTTACATTAATGCCAATGTCAGTCCCTTGTTTTACACCATGTATTTACTAATTAATGTATCTTGTTACACAATCTACCACAGACACCTATTGAAATTTCAATAATCTAACACCGACACCGCATAAATTGACTCGCCGGGTTAAAGAAAATTGCAAATAATATCTAAGTACAAATTTGTTAACAATTCATATCTATGATTAATAACTTATTGATAAAGTTTAATGTTAAGCATTTTTTTAACTGATTTTTTTTAATAAGTTGAAACAAGTTAAATTAAAACTTAATACAATTCCTAATTAAAAATTCTTTGCGTGTAAAACAACTATCTTTCCTCGTAATTGTATCGTGTTCATATAATGATTCAATGAAGATCTCGAACGATATTAAGAACAGAAATAATTGGAAATTAAAGATTAGAAACAGTAAGCGAAGAAAATACCAGGTTGAATAAACTACCTCTTATTTTAAACAGAACTTGCGTTTATTTCTTCCTACTGTTACTAAATATAAAGTATTATCTTGACTTCGAAATAGCTGTATTGGAAGATGATAAAATCGTTGATTTATAACGAATCGGTAATCACATCGAGTTTGATTTGTTGTAATGGAGTGAATTGTAAAATATGTGTTTTAAAGTATATTATTGTGTAAATGGCAAATCTCGACAATTGAGCATGAATTATTATTTTCATATTTTAGACAATACGTTCTATAAGTTAAAATTATGAACACACCGTTTTAAAAATCATTATCAAGTATACAATGTAATCGTGATCGTCTTGGCTTTTTCTATCAAATAATTGATTTTTACCATCAAGAAAAATCATAGTTGCTACTATTTGCCCAAAATTTTATGGTAATACGTATTTCCGAGTTCATGTAAAGCTATCCATTCCAGTTATAGCTAGAAACAACGGTAGTTCTGAAGGCTTTACTATATCATAGGATATCAAACAAGCAGATCATTCTCCTGATGGAAATAAATATCAATTACCTATAGGCACCAAATATGTTAATGGTGCGTTGCCATCCGTATATAAAGCATAAATTGCATATCCACAAGCATAAATTTACTGGGTAGCGTAAAATGGTACTACCAAACCCGGACGAAACATTGTAGAAATACACCACCTAGTAGTCACAACGGGAGTGATACTTTTGGCCAATAAGTCGTATTTTACGAACTGTCTAGCAGGAAGGCCGATGGCCTATTCTTCCCGACCAACCAGGTCTAGCCCAATACCGAGAACTGCCTCAAAGAAAATAACCACAGTCATTAGGTTTGCTATGTTGGTGATGTTTTTTACCTACGTCAATAAAACAGATTTTGCTCAGAATCATAATCATGATAGCTTTTCTTTTAATATTCTATAAGTAGTCTGTAAGAGCTTCTTAAAAGCAAATATATAATCGTACTCCTTAAATCTGTAATTAATTTGAGTTTATTTTAATGTAAATTCAAATTTATGCAATCTTTATTAGTACCTAGTTACAGTACGTAAGAGGCGGAACTATACTGTATACATAAAAAGGATTTCTAAGTACAATTACTAGATAACTCATATTATTCCACTAATCTATAGTTATGAGTACTGTTAACTAAAGCTATTGTATAATAAACTTAAGTAAAATAAACTTAATCTATTGCATTGTTAAAAGGCATATTTATATGTTAATTTTACTATTATGGCTACTGTTGGATTTTAAAACAATAGCCCCATTTACTTTGTTTATAGAAGTTAATGCACAAATAGAAGTTACTTAACCATTTTTTAAGTAAACTAGCATAAAATACGAGTTAAATATGTGTATAACGAAACAACTAGATGAGATTTCGAAAGACGTTTTGCTAGAGTGGATTTTAAAAGGTAATTATGACAAAATACTTCTATGTCTAGTGAATATGCGTGCTAGTTAAAAATGATGAGCATTAACTATTTGGGCATGATTTAAAAGTATCAAGATTGACATAAAATTAATAAAAATAAATTCTTACTTCTTTAGTAAGTTGTTTTGTTTAAGCAATCTTAACAGGCCAACATGTCCTTACATATTTTGTATTGCAATAAAAGTCCTATAAACCTACTATAGCAAAATGATATCGGGGAAAAACTGCCAAACTAAAAAGGGCTATGATTTCAGCTATGAACTTTTATGCCATATTATTCGAACAAGGCATCATAGTTTGTGCGATGTCAATACATTCAATATGGGGCCCTCTAGGTAAGAAAGTCATAAATTATAAAAAAATATAAATATATGGTCTCAAATTATCTTTTGTTTTGTTCTATTCAAAGCGACATTTTGATGTACTTTAAGTATAGTTTATACATTTATTTAAAGTTAAGCAAAGTTAAATTCAATTGCGGTAGGAAATGTCAATAAATGTTATGTTGTCGCTAGCAAGCAACCAATCATTAATTATTTAAAGCGTTGTGATAGGGGCAGGTGCGCGCACTTATTTCCTTTCTTCAGAAACAATCGACTGTTGAGCAATAGCGGATAGCCACGGCCCTGTGTAACTAAAGGTCTGATCTAGTTCCCTCAATGTTTAGGAGTGGCACATAACTTGGAAAGGATTGACATTTGAAAATGCTACAAAGGTCCGAATACAGAATCAAGATCCTTGTAGTGATCTCGCCTTGAAATTTTAAATACCTTACACGTAATATTAGCAATCAAAAACCGCATTCACCAGATCTAGATTCAGTGGATTTTCAAGTAATAGCTGCAATTAAACTATACTTCTATAGAGAACAATAAGGTCGCTCTATGGGCAAGACAAAGCAAATATATAATTTGAAGGCGTGGACCTCATATCGCTTTTGCATTCTGTTGCAAAAACATTATTTTGCAATAGTTCGGAATTATCATTTAGCGAACTAGTGCACAACTAGCGATTGCATAGGATTGCCTAACAGAGGAAGTGGTAGGCGTTAGGAGGTGTTATGGCTCCCTGAAGGTCATAAGTAAATTTCATACAACTATGGAAATTGTTATTGCACGGCGTCACGCTCAATCGGAGGTTATGTGTTCGACCAATTTGCGGTCAACATTGCACGATTGATTTGTGAAAGTGGAGTACGCCAAACAGAATAATAAGAAAATCATATTCCTTCCATCTAAGTTTTATATTGTCGTATAGCAAATAATTTGTGTGTCGCTTAACTCTAGTCATGTGGGCTGGATATTTTTTTCATGTTATCAACAATTTTAAATTTAAAAAAACCACGCAAGCATATAAACCTAATAATACATAAAATTAAATTTTGGTACACATAATGAGTAAGAGCCAGTATATTATACAAGTAGTTTACCTATTCGTTTCTTTTGGAAAAGTTTTTTTATAATAATATTTCTTGACGTTAATTAGTAAAATAATATTCGTTTTAACATTTACTGATCATTAAAGAATTTAAATTAATGCCTTTAACTATATGAGTGTGCTGTAGAGATATTGCCCATATAATTTGGTAAAGATTTAACGTGGAGCTTCAAAATGAAATTGAAGCTTCAGACTTTTAAGAGTGAAACTTTTATAAGATAACGGTGGAATTGTGGAATTCCTACTTTATTTAATACGAGTATCTGCACTTAACAATAGTCTGAAATATTCCTAAATATAATCTATAAATATTTAAATAATACTTTTATAAAAAGAAAGTATCTTCACGCTCATATCCCCGAAGAGGTAGGCAGAGGTACAACCAGTGCACCCACGATTAGCCGAAGATACT
>DWBA01000861.1:0-11808 GCA_018236825.1 Apodemia zela
AACAATAATATGTTTTGTGAAAAGGCTAGAAAACCTCATACCTATTGTAAATTTCGCATGTACAATAATTGTAGTTTGTCACTGTCGTGTTCCGGTTTGGAGGGTGAGGTAGCCGGTAAATTTATGTATGTGGCATTAAGACCTCGCCATAAGATAGCAACGCACCACTAACATCTTTGGCAGGCGATGGTTGACTCTTTCCATCAGGAGACCCGTCTGCTTCTTTGCTATCTTATGATATAAAAAAAACTTGAGAACGACAGTTACAAGAACTGACGCTATTGAGATAGGAATATGTACGGTAGTACCAAAACCGATCGTTACGTTACGGAACTCTACCACCTAGTAGTCACGATGGTAGTGACTGGGCAGCCTGGCCAATCATTCGCCTGGCGCAACGGCAAATGGTCTATTTTGAAAGGTCTCCCGGACCGACATCGACACGAGGAAAGACGCCTCGTGTTTACAAGGCGGAAATACGGATTATAAAAAAAACATTTATAACAAAAATGTAATCAGTTTTTAGTTTCTTCACTTGTTTAATTTATAAACTCATCGCAAACTTGTTTTCTGCGCAAGGATTAAATTCGTAGCGTATTTTAATGTTGTAGGCAACTTAGTCATCATTTATGTATCAACAAAGCAATACATACGAACATGAAGTACAGTGTTTTATTCGGCATTTTGTCTCTATGTGCGGTTATAAACTCCATGAAGGGATGTCTAAAACCCGGCGAAAGAAAATTGAACTTTCCAGACCTTGGCAATAAATACGGATTTCCAGTGGAAGAATACAATATTACCACAGATGATGACCATATTTTGAAACTCTTTCGTATACCTGGTGTTAAAAAGCCTCCTGTGCTGCTTATGCATGGGTTCATTGATTCTGCTGACACATTTATCATACGAGGGAATAACTCGTTAGCAATAACTCTGGCAAGAGCCGGTTACGATGTCTGGTTAGGCAATACAAGAGGTAGTAGATACGGCAGACAACATCTTTATTTAAACCCTGATCAAGATGACGGATTTTGGGATTTTAGCTTTCATGAAATGGGTGAAAGTGATTTACCAGCCATTATTGACTTTATACTTGAAAAAACAAATAGTAACAAGTTAGACGCCATTGGCCATTCTCAGGGGAATACAATATTTTACGTTCTTGGTGCTTTACGTCCAGAGTATAATGACAAGATAAATATTTTGATAGCATTGTCACCTGTGTGCTATTTTAACCATGTAAATGCCGCTACTTCTTCGTTGATACATGCATCATCAGAACTGAATACATTTCTGCTAATCATAGGCAATGATGAGATATTAGGTGATGATACAATTTTCCGAAAAATATACGAGTTACTCTGTGGATGTGATAAAAATTACAGAATATGTTCCGATGGGATTTTTCAATTCGCTGGAACTGACCCTGAAGAACTAGAAGCTGATTTTTATAAGGAAATGGTTCTATACTATCCAACGGGATCTTCCAGAAAAAATGTACTTCATATGTCACAAGTGGCTTTAAGGAAAACGTTTTCTATGTATGATTATGAGGCTTTAAATATACAAGTCTACAATTCGACAGAACCGCCCAATTACGACTTGAGTAAAGTGACGATGAAGGTAGCTCTGCTGTATGGGAAGAATGATGGACTGGCAGCAGCAGAGGACGTCAAGAAATTGCGGAAGCAATTGCCGAATGTTGTGGAATACTTTCCTATAGAACGGGAGAGATTTAATCACATAGATGCAGTGTGGGGTAGACATATGGATAAATATTTATTTCCTCATATATTTCGTATTTTGCAACAATATTCATAAATATTATGGAGGACGTTTTGTAAATTGAAAAAAAATATGTCAGTGGATCATAAAAATATAAATTATCACGAAATTGGCAAAACAAATTGAATGCACAAACAGGCGCTAGTGCTACAGATTTACGTAGTAGGTACTAGGTACCTATTACAGATACGAGTATGTCAAATAAATAATTTTCTCGCTGGATCTACTTACTCAGTAAGTATATTGCTTACTAGCCCCGTGCCCATTTCGTTAGGCTTTAATTGTATTTTTGTGAAAATATTTAATAAAATTTATTACTTTCATTTGATAAAAATCCAATGTAGTGATGTTCAGTCAATATAAAATATAGCCTAAAGCACTCCTGAATACTGTAGCTCTCTGATTGTGAAAGAATTTTCATGATCTGAACCGATCCGAAGATTAGCCCTTACAAACAAACAAAGAAAGTTACAAACTTTACCTCTTTATAATATTAGTAGGTAGGTACCTTTAGATGTATCCATTATGACTCGTTTTTATATAGGTAACTTAACTCTATATAACACGACTGTAGTTATATAATGTATTCGTATCTAGTTATATGACTATTGTACACAATTTTTGTTTCGATAATTGTATTTTCACTTCTTCGGGTAAGCTGGAAGAAATCTCTTTTATTGCAGATAAGCTCGCTTATTGTACTATTTAATTTAAATATGTTTTTATGTATTTATTTATTTTATTTGCATTCCGCATGTTTATATGATTTTTAATTAAAATATTAGTTAGACCATCATGGACCCTGTCGGGCATAGCAATTTCTTTTCTGTGTGTGTACAATAAAGTATTAAATAAGTAAATAGATAAATAAATAAAATAAAAAAGCCAATTATTCCACGCAAATCGTCGTACATTTTACAAAAAATTTAAAGTTACATTTTGTGTTAATAGATTTAATAAAGAGATATATCAAATACCTACCATTAAAATAAAACAAAGGTTTCGCATATTAAGTTAATCAAGTAAACTGGTTTTATTTCGGAACTTGAAGAATGAGTCACAAAAATTAAACAGAAAAGCCGAAGCTGTTTCAAGTTTCAACACAAGGAAGTATAAGTTTTGATTTTCAACCAACTTCTCAAAAGATGGACGTTTACAATTCGTCGAAATATTTTTTCCTTTTTTTCCTTTTTACGCCGTAACCGATTCGGAAAGTTCTGCTTTTGTTCCAAAACGTATACTTCCCAGGTAGTCACACTTAAATCTGGTGAAGATCTCATGCAGGGTTCCGGAGATACAGGATAATAGTCGATTGTTCGCAATTTTACTCAAATACATTTGTATATTACCAAGGACGATCATATAAAAGTTTTTGATGAATCCCGCGGGAACAACTTATTTTTCTGGGATGAAAATTAACCTATATGCTATTCTAGGACTGCATCTACTTGTGTACTAAATTACATTCAAATCCGTTCAGCAGTTTTTGCGTGATTGAGCAACAAACACCCATCCATCCATACCTCCAAACATCCAAACTTTTTTGCATGTATAATATTAATTAATCAACAATTAAAAAAATAAATAATTAATATAGACTTGCTGCGTTATTAAAATTTGTGGTGAATTGCGCGGGAACAATTAATTTTTTGGGATAAAAAGCTCTAGGTAATCATCTACATGTGACCTAAATTGTATCCAAATCGGTTCAGCCGTTTTTGTGTGATTTGGGTAACAAACATCCAAACTTTTGCATTTATAATATGTAGACTAGCAACCTGTTTCGTTTTCACACAGTTAACACTAAATATTTATAGCCAATAGATAGAAAATTGCCAAAATAACATAAATAAAACGTCTGTAATCAGCCATTACAGAAACCTTCTGCCTCCCTCCTCCTGCTAAGTTCAGGTATTTTAAACTCATAGCAATAAAAAAAAACTATCTAAGCGTAGATTTACAAGCAGTCAAAGTTTTAAAGAAAAAAAATATAGTAGGTGGGTACATACATATTTAACAATATTTGGAAAGCTGTAACTTTTGAACGCGGCGACCAGTTTAGATCTTTTGAACGGCATTTAACTCAATTTTTTGAGATTAAAATATGTTGATTTGGTTACAAATCAAACCATTGAAAAATCTCGAAGATTTGTTGTCGAAAATACATTTTTTTTTTAAATCTATTGATGTGCCCCGTACAAATAAATCGCTTTGATCCAATTTGCAACACGCAACGCAGTTTTTATGAAAAAGGACTGATTAGAACCTCGTGTTGGCCTTTGAAGAATAGACCAACTGCCGTTCTGCCAGGTATGTCATAAAAGACAGCCAATTGCGATCGTGACTACTAGAGTTCTGCAACGTCATGTCCGGCTATTTGGTACGGTGGTACCATAGCGACAGATAGCGACGCACGATTAACAGCTTTGGCGTCTATATGCGATGGTTTCTCTTTCAATCAGGAGAGGTATTTGCTTGTTTGCTATCTAATGAATCTAATGACTTAAAAAAAATGATTTTGGGTTCAATCGGTAGTATCTTCACGCCCGTATCCCGGAAGAAGTAGGCAGAGGTACAACCAGTGTACCCACGATTAGACGAAGATACTCGGTCCCACAATGTGATATTAAGTCTAGAAGTTATTTAAAAAAACATTGTTCTTTGAGCTTTTTTTAAAATTTCTCAATTTGTCAGATCGAATCATTCCAATTTTCAGGAAGTGTAATTAAGTTTGGTAAAACCCAATCGAATGCCGTTAACTCTGTTTGATCAGTCAAGCTGTTACTTACATTATATTATCCCACTTTCAATAAAACTTAGTGACAATTGACTATTTCTTGACTATCTCAACTTAACACTTAACTGTCGACATTAAAAACAGACAGAAATTAATTTGAGAGCTGTACAATAAATAGTTATGCATTAAAGCGCCTTGTTTTTCATTAAATAACGTTAACGAACGTAACAATTAGCATCTCCTTAATAAGCAAGTTTATTACAGTTGACTGTCAAACGCTAACATTCATAAGCAAACATGTAACGAGAAAATACCAAGAATTAACTCATTGTTTGCTGACTTCGCCTTATGGTTACAATTGTAACAACTGCTGCCCGTGACTTCGCTTGGGCTATGGACATTACATAACATGTAACAAGTACCGAATCCATTTGTGAGTGGAAATACTTTGTTTCCTTCATAAATAGTTTCCTTCATAAATAGTTTCCTTCATAAAAGTCTTGTATTTCTCTCAATTTGATAAATCGTTCGTAAAACTGAAAAATTTGAGTTTAAGGATTAGTAAAAAGGGAGATTTGGTTTCAATTTTTTATGCGAAGCCTGGTCGAGCATCGAGTATTTTAATAATGGAAATTCAAAAATGGGAATCGAACCCATGCCTTAATCGGCGTCTGTTTGCCTTATTCAGCTTGTCATAAGATAATTATATCATAAGAGAATTATCTCAATAAGATATTTTTTATACATAAGATAGCAAATAAGCAGATGGGTCTCCTAATGGAAAGAGTCAACCATCGCCTGTAGACACCAAAGATGTTAATGTTGCGTTGCTATCTTGTGGCGAGGTCTTAAAGCGACATGCATAAGTTTACCAGTTACCTCACCTTCCAAACCGGAACACGACAGTGACAAGCACTAACGCTATTGCGGCCGGAATAGGTAAGGCGGTGGTACCAAACCCGGGCGAGACAATCCTGAACACTACCACCTAGTAGCCACGACAATAGTGACTTACATAGCCAATTAGTCGCTTTTAACAACGTGCCTGGCAGAACGGCAGTTGGTCTGTTATTCAAAGGAGCTCGAACCAACACCTGGGGTTAGCTTAGGCTCGAAGCATTGTTGAATATTTTTATGGAGGTTTAATCATTACATAGTATAAAACAAAGTCGCTTATTCTGTCCCTAACTCCCTTTGTACGCTTAAATCTTTAAAACTACGCTTACGTAACTACGATTCAAGAGGAAGGTTTATATGTATATATTGTACCCGTGCGAAGCCGGGGCGGGTCGCTAGTTGTATTATATAATGTATTTTATTGTATAACCTCAATAAAAATAAAGATTAAAAAAGCGTATTTTATATTTATTGTATTTTTTTACATCACAGGATAAAGTTAAAATGGAGAAAAAAAATGTCAAGCGAATGTAACAGGGAATCTGTGCTGTTATTAATTTAAGTTATGGTCTACGGACTATAATTACATACTGAAAACTGAAACTAAGTAGCAGCTTTGATTTGAGATACTTACAGCCAATTGCACTAACATTGTCTTAAGTTAGGAGAATCCTAAATAATATGCTATCATTTTTTGTCTTAAATGAAAAGAAAGTGACAGTAAGCTAATAAAGATTGTCCTAAGCTAAGACAAGGTTAGTGCAATTAGCCATTAATAATGTATTAATAAGTAAAAAAAATATATTTTCATAAATAGAATAATATGCCCCTTTTGGGTCCGACAGAGTTTTTTTTACATACTGTTTAACTCAATTTCAGGAAAAATGTTAGATGCGCCATTTAAACTAACGGGGGCAGTATATATGCATGTCAGAAAATATCTGTCATATACTATATTCTAATATTAGCTGCTAACTCGACTTCGTTCGACTAATCCAATCCTAAATCATTACTCTTCTTTTCTCCTTATTTAACCATCGTTATAAATATGACTATCAAACAAAAAAAGATTCTTTCAAACTCGACTAGTTTACCCAGCTTTATTATATTTGCATTAGCACAGATAAAGTTTCCTCGTTGAAAATGACCAGATTTGAATGTTAGGTAGATTTTGATGTATGTAGATATGTTGTATACATACATAGGTAAACACATTTCACTTGAGCTGAAACCAGGTCATTATTATTCGTCTACAATACAAAACCTTAATTATAACGCTTATTAACAAATTAAATGTGCCATTCCGATAGCAATTAAAAATGTTAGCTCGACAAAAGAGCTTGTTAAGGTGAATTTTTTTTTTTTTAATTTAAAGCATTTGATTTTATTATATACTAGCGGACCCGGCAGACGTTGTTCTACCCGAACCCGATCGCAACGCCACCTATCGGGTCCAATTGTAAATCTAAACCATTCTCGGATCCACCTAAAGACACACAAAAAAATGATTAAAATCGGTCCAGCCGTTTAGGAGGAGTTCAGTGACATACACACGTACAGAAGAATTATATATATAAAGATAAAACTCCAGCGGTACAATTATCTACGCCCGTACCAACTATTCTTCCCATCACGACGATAGCAAAAACTAAGGCACACAACACACAAAACGCACGTTTCACTTCGCAACCGAAGTATCGTCCGGATATAAGCCTTACCTTATTTTTACCGCAATAGCATCGATTGTCATTATCGTGTCCCGGTACGGAGGGTAAGGTAGCCGGTACACGAATGCAAGTGATATTGGCAACCGCCAAACGGTTAGCAACGCACCATTAACATCTTTGGTGTCTATAGGCGATGGTTTCTCTACTAGGAGAGCCATTTGCTTGTTTGCTATCTAATGGTATAAAAAAACAAACGAAGAATACTCCGGCTCTTGTTGAGTGAAGTATTGCTTATATGCAAAGGGGTTCGACCACATTGTATGAACTACTCGGCTCCATGCGACCATTAACTCAGTTGTTTATTGACTGGTATTTCATATGCTTAGTATGCAAACAAAATTATTTATAATAAAAAAATAGCAGGAAAATGAAAAAATAAATTTCATACTGAGCATGGTAACAGTTAAAATATTGACGTTAATTACTATGGTTTTATTTTTTAATCAAGTTAAAATTCCAGTGCTTAAAAATAGCACCATCATTTTTTGCAAATAAAATAATGACTTTTTGTAAAAATGCTTTTTAAAAAAGCGCATGGTTATCTCAAAGCCTGTAGTGGACAATACCCTTTGTAGTTCGTTAGCGAAGTTATCAAATTAAATTGATTTCTTCTTAGAGTTATAGATTTCCGCAAAGTAACGTTTGATTCTATAAAATAATACCAATATCCATTTTTTAATAAATATAATGTGTATTTGTTTTTGGGAACTTAGACTAAATGATTAAGATGTTAGTTTTCATTGGGAGTCAAAAGCTCCGTGACGCCACATGTCCTACAATCCTATCCTATCCTATCCTACTAATATTATAAATAAGAAAGTTTGTGAGTATGGATGTATGTTTGTTACACTTTCACGAAAAAAACTACTGAACAGATTTGGATGAAATTTGGCACACAAGTAGACGATGACTTGGAATAGCATATAGCTTACATTTTATCCCGGAAAAATGAGTTGTTCCTGCGGGATACATCAAAAACTTTTTATAATGCAGCGGGCTGCACGCTGCAGCTAGTTTAAATATAAAATACAAAACGCAAAATTAATTTGTAAACCAAAAACTTAAAAATAGTAGGTGTTAGTAAGTACTTAGAATAAGCTATTAAGACTTTTACCCAATCTCGGAGATCAAACCTGAGACATGATCTACCTTAGCTGAATAAACTGACCACTGCATCACGAGGCCACTTAACTTCTGGTGGCAAGGTCTTAATGCCACATGCCATGTAATGTTTACCGGCTACCTCACCCTCCAAACCGGAACACGACAATGACAAGCAATGACGCTATTGCGGGAGGAATAGGTAAGGCGGTGGTACTAGACCCGGGCGAGACAATGCTGAACTCTACCACCTAGTAACCACGATGTTAGTGACTCACAGCCAATTAGTCGCCTTTTACGACATACCTGGCAGAACGGCAGTTGGTCTATTCTTCAAAGGAGCCCGAACCAACACGATCACTAGAAGGTAAAAATGGCATGATTTCTTAATTTGATAGTACTCCTGCCGTTCGTTGGTTGGCGAGATGGGTGGTGATACCCATCGCCAAAGGCATGTGGGTTATAAAAGTAACCATCACCAGATTCCGAGAAACTACTCAGATTTTCGCCTCTGTAGTCTAGTGGTCCGATGTCAGAGTTGACCACACGAGGTCCCGGGTTCGATTCCCGGGACGGGCATTTATAAAAATGCGTTTTTTCAGTTTTCTGATAAAATCTACTTTGCTCGGGATGGGTAAAGTGCCCAGTTGGCGATAGGCCACCTATCACATTGTGGGACCGAGTATCTTCGGGTAATCGTGGGTGTGCTGGTTATACCTCTGCCTACCTCTTCGGGGATACGGGCGTGAAAATACTACTACTCTGATTTTAGATTTACAAAATCTTGTTAAATCCCAATAATACTTTTGCTCAAACCGGGGAATGAGCCTAGGGCCTCATCATGGTCTAAGCTTTAGAACAAAGGTTCCCAAACTGATTTCGTCTAACGCCCACTTTGATAAATAATTATTTTGTAGCGCCCCCCATTTTTTTTTCACCTTACTCAATAACATATTAGTACCTCAATAAAATATTAATCTCGCCTGGAATTTAATCATTACATAGTATAAAACAAAGTAGCTTTCTTTGTCTAAAACTACCAAACGGATTTTGATGCGGTTTTTTTTAATAGATAGAGTGGTTCACAAGAAAGGTTTATATGTATAATACATGTATATTATAATCCGTGCGAAGCCGGGGCAGGTCGCTAGTTAAACCTATATTCTAAACGCCCCTAATTTTTTCTGGGCCCCTTACCACCCTTCTGCAGGCCTCCAGAGCCCACAAGGGACATCGCCCACTTTGGGAAAGAATGCTTTAGAATATGAGGCACTTTATTATTTCTTTCTACAGAAAATTCTAGATTTTTCTTCTTCCAGGAATTAATCATACAATGCGTCAGAGATGAAGATGGTAAGAACGCATCTCCATACATGTGCGATCCACTAACGAAGCCTGAAAATCGAGTGAGGACTTGCAATGATCATCCCTGTCCACCCAGGTGAGATGTATTATTTAAATGTAGTGGGGTGTGGTGTGACGTACCCCAGCCATTAGACTATATTTTTGAAAAGAAACTTCTTTTTTTATTTTTTTTATTTCGTAGGAAAAACTTACACTTAAAATGCGTCATTTGTATATTAACCATTATACCTACATGCATTGTGTTATTCTGTAATAAAAGGATTTCATATAATTTTTTTGAAGTACGAGTACATACACATAAGTTCAATCTTACACTTACAATACCTACTTCCTACTTCTTTGAATCATTGTGACTTGAAATGAGATGAAACAAAAAAGTGGTTAGAAAGAGACAAACGCATACCATTATTAAAAAGTAAACGGGTCAAAGACGCGTACATATCAAATTGTGGGACAGAATATCTTCGACTAATCGTGGATGCACTGTTTGTACCGCTGCCTACCTCTTCAGGGATACGGGCATGAAGATACTTAGTAACATTTTCTACAAGGCGTAAACTAAAGCTGTTCTTACCAAATGTTCAAATAACTTGTGAAACACCTCGTTATTATTAAATTGGTTGCTAATGGTTGTGAATGACGGATCGTTGATTATAGAAACCTAGCATTATAGATTCGGTACAAATTTCTCTATACTAGAACAAGCTAAATAAAACAAACAACAAAAGCAACTACACTGATAATTATAATAACAACAACGAAACGACTGCGATTCGATTAAAGAAATATAAACCTCCCTCTAGAGCAGTAAGATAAAAATGATATAGCCTATTTCACTCTCACAAAGAAGACGAATCTAAAGTGTTGGTTCGGGCTCCTTTGAAAAATAGACCAACTGCCGTTCTGCCAGGCGTGTCGTAAAAGGCGACTAATTGGCTATGGTAGTGGTAGAGTTCAGCATTGTCTCGCCCGGGTCTGGTACCACCGCCTTACCTATTCCTGCCGCAATAGCGTCAGTGCTTGGCACTGTTGTGTTCCGATTTGGAAGGTGCGGTAGCCGGGAAACTTATGCATGTGAAATTAAGACATCGCCACAAGATAGCAACGCATCATTATCATTTTTGGTGTCTACAGGCGATGGTTCATCAGGAGACCCTTCTGCTCGTTTGCTATCTTATGATATAAAACAGATATCTCTCAAGATAAAATCCATCAATTTATTTAGGCTACATAATACGTCAAAAAATATACATACGCACATACATATATTATACACTGGAATAACATAATTCTACTCCTAGCGTTTGCTATCCTATAATAATAAAATTAAAAAAGATAGAGGTCAAACCCTCTTGTCATTGAGCAAAAAATAGAAGTCATTGAGCAATGCAATAACCTAAAATAAATATCCAGACTTATCTTTTCAGAAAATTGAGCCCACAACAAACATAATATTTCGTTTCATTGGAAAACAAGGTAACTCAATCCATCCAATCAGCATAAAGGGACGAGGTTATTTAATTAAAACAGTTGGCGAATGCTCGCGTCTCATGCGCGTTGTTTATTTTCGTGCATTACTGTACACAGGCGTGACGGTTTACGTTTTATACCCGGTATATCTGTAAAATGAATGATCTGTAAAATATCTGTAAAACGAGTAGTAACATTTTCTACGAAGCGTAAGCTAAAGCTATTCCTATAAATATCAAATTATCAAATGTCCAAACAACTTGTGAAACACCCCGTTATTATTAAAATAGATGCTAATGGTTACTGCTACGAGTGACGGATCGTTTATTATAGAAATTTCCAAATTTCTTGTCACTAAATAAGTTAATTATTTTTTATCAATAACAGACAGACAAACAAACAGTTATATAGACAATGAAACACGCTTAAGGAACTTAGGTTTACCTACACTCTAGGACAGGAGAGAACTGTAACCTACTCCCGACGAACTGTAAAGCAGTTTGGCAGATAAGATGTAAGATGTGACTTTAACTCAACAAGAACACAGACAAAAACGTACATTGAACAGGAAAAAAAATACAAACACATGGAAAAGCAGAATACTAAAAGATAAACACAAAAATCGTCCCCCTGAGAACACGTTAACCCGGAACACGACAGTGACAAGCACTGACGCTGTTGCGGCAGGAATAGGTAAGGCGGTGGTACCAGACCCGGGCGAGA
>DWBA01000862.1:0-11808 GCA_018236825.1 Apodemia zela
AGCCTACCGCGCCGTCTACGTGCTTTACGTAATCTATAAAATTGTATAATATTATAATTAATAAAATTAATATAATTGTGTAATAGTATAGTAATAATTAAATTAAAAAATAGTAATTAGTCAGACTACTTTTGATTATTTTAAATTCAAAAAGTATGTAAATTCAAAAAGTCAGTAATTCCACAGTTAAATGTTTTTAATTACGTTGAAAGTCCTCATTGGTGCCTTTTTTCTATGAATTTATTTTAAAATTTAATTGAAACAGTTTTTTCTTTCTGTGAATGTTATTAACGAGGTTTTTCTCGTTCATATATTCCTTATAGAAAAACAGGTCCCATAATATTAATAAATAAGATATCCTTGCATCTTTCTGAGCGTCACGGAGATGTCAACTAAGTAGCCTATTCCTAATCTTAATCATAAGGAAAAAATTAAATAATATTAGGTTATTTCATAGCAGAGGATTTCGTAATAATTATAGATGCAGCTTAAACTAAGCATCCCTTTTAAATAATAATATGCGATCGGAGTAATTTGAGATTTGGCATGGTTGAAGTTTATTCAGAGACGAAATGTAGAAAGTTTTATGTAATTTTGTATATAAATTATATGAAGATCGGTACGTAAAAATTGGGCGATTATTAATAAAGATAAATGCGTGTACTCTATTTGAGATTGAGGGATCTAAAGGCAAAAAAATGAAATATACTCGATTATGACTAAGGTGTCGCCCCTGTCAATCTCATTAATCTTTAGATTCATGCCACATTCAAATTCGTTTAGTTTTGGAGTCTGTACGTTTTAGCATGAAAGAAGTCTATTATTGCTATTACTTATCAAAGTAGGCAACACTGCACTACGGCCATTAAGCGCCAAAGATGTAATGACTATTCCTGATAACCCAGTTCATTCTAGAGATCTCTAGTATCGCAGAGAGATGCTTAAACAGCTTCGTTGACGTACCTTTTTCTCTGAAGAACTGAGCCCTTAGGCATTTTAATTCCTTACTTACACAGCACGTGGTGAAGAGTTTCCTTATGGTTTAGGCATGGTTATGATCAGGATAATTATGATTTTTTTGGGTTTGAACATTCGGGAGTAACAACAAAATACACGCATAATATAATATAATAATAATATAATTTAAACGCAGTGAAACTGCAGCAAACGATTTCCCATTTCATGTGTCTCCGAGGGACCACCTCGGAAGTATAGGAATAATTTTGTAAATCCGTCCACAAACGCCGGAGTAATCGCGTAACATACACACAACATCTACCCCGTGTTGGTTCGGGCTCCTTTGAAGAATAGATCAAATGCCGTTCTGCCAGGCATATCGTAAAAGGCGACTAATTTGCTATGCGAGTCACTTCTATCGTGGCTACTAGGTGGTAGAGTTCAGCATTGTCTCGCCCGGGTCTGGTACCACCGCCTTACCTATGTCTGTCGCAATAGCGTCAGTGCTTGTCACTGTCGTGTTCCGGTTTGAAGGGTGAGGTAGCCGGTAAACTTTTGCATGTGGCATTAAGACCTCGCCACAAGATAGCAACGAACAAATTAACATCTTTGGTGTCTATAGGCGATGGTTGACTTTCCATCACGTGACCCATCTGCTTGTTTGCTATCTTATGATATAAAAAAAAAGTTTTATTCATAGTAGGCTATAAGCTATCAGAGCTACTTGGATTTTCACCGATGCCAAAAGGTCCGCGGTGAGAACTACGAACCATGCTAGTACTTTAAGCGGGTGTCCCAACTAGTGGGTCCAGAAGTGGGATAACCAACGTGGCGAGGGCACTTTTACTAGCAGAGTTTAAATGATTCCTCCGTATTGCTATTATTAAATTCTAATTTAAATAATGATTGTTTAGTATAAATGATTGTTGTTCGAATATAAAATAATTTATTTTTGAAGGCCGATAAAACAAAATAGGAGTATCTTCACACCCGTATGCCCGAACAGGTAGGCAAAGGTACATCCAGTGCACCCACGATAAGCCGAAGATACTTGGTCCCACAATGTGATAGGTGGCTAGCCTCTCGCCAACCAGGCATTTTTCCAATCCCGAGCAACTTTGATTTTATCAGAAAACTGAAAAAACTTTTTTTCAAATTGTCCGACCCGGGAATCGAACCCGGGACCTCGTATGGTCAATTCCGATACCGGACCACTAGTCCACAGAGGCGATAACAAAAACAAACAAAATATGACATTATAGTTAATAGGTAGTCTATTACTCGTATCATATTTTGTTAGTTTTTGTTTTTCTTAAAATTAATTTGCTGTTAAAAAATAACATCTGTTGGCATCGGTACTTGATGAAATTGCATTACAGCTGTTAGACAGATTGTTTTCTTCAAAGTGTGGCCCAGATTAACAACAAGAAGAAAAAAAGAACAGATCTGCATTAAAAGCCGAAGTTATATTTATAACAGACCACATAGTGAAGAAGTAAAAACAAAACTGCATCTTCATCTATATCAAATGCTGTTACAATAGTCAACGCCGTCAGATCCCACAGGAAATTACAGCAAATTTCCGCGGAATATCTTTCAGTTCCTTTCAGAAATGGCTATTACAAAATGGAGATTATATTTTCAAAGTCAATGCTAGAAGGTTATTACTTTTAAAATAATATTTTTTTTATAATTATGAATATATATCGACTCTTTGGTCTAGTATACCAGTGTCGAAGTGGACCAGACGAGGTCCCGGGTTCGATTCCCGGGTCGGGCGATTAAAAAATGTGTTTTTTGAGTTTTCTGATAAAATCAACATTACCCGGGATTGGAAAAGTGTCCGGTTGGCGATAGGCTAGCCACCTATCACATTGTGGGACCGAGTATCTTCGGCAAATCGTGGGTGCACTGGTTGTACCTCTGCCTACCTCTTCGGGGATACGGGCGTGAAGATACTTTTTTTCATCCTTATATATAGGAATAAGCCTTTTTCTAGGAATGCCGTTAGACTTAATCTGACTAAAACACGATAATATCAAGTTTAATTTGTTGTCTTTAGCGAGAAGGTATTCTTTTGCCCGGCTTGTTGGTTGAATGGTTAGTGACTGTGACAGCTGACTACGCCATCAATGGGCTCGGGTTCGATTCCCGACGGTGACAGGCATTTGTGTGACGAGCATAGACGTTTGTATTTCTGGGTTTTGGTCAAAACATTTTTTTACTTTTTTAACCACACGCTGACTCAGCCCCATGATAACTTTTTACTATTAATTTTACAGGGAATGTATCTCCAATGGAAATTCAACAGAGCCGTTGCTCTATCGCTGCAAAAACGAAAAACTAACCGAAATAAACATGTTGATTAATATCGATAAATCCTATAATATACATTTTGTTTATATAACAATAAGAATGTCAAGCATTGACGGTATTGCGGCAGGAATAGGTAAGGCGATGGTACCAAATGCCTGGAAATACGACACGTTGTAGAACTCTACTACCTTGTAGTCACGACTCACGATGGTAGTGACACGTATAGCCGATCTTTCATCTTTTACGAACTGCCTAGCAGAATGACAGATGGTCTATTCTTTAAAGAGAAAACTTTTGTATGTGGAATAAACTCTATTGGACCGATCTTAAAAATTTTATCATTGGAAAGCTACACGATCCCAGGAGTCCATACTTTTTAAATATTATTTCTCTTCTTATAATATTTTTATTGTTCACTTTTGACCATTAACTATCGTGTCTTTCAATATGTACAAATACTTACCAGTCAACCTGTGTATAATTCTTCTGTGTATGTGTGTACGATTGAACATCTCCTAAACGGCTTGATCGATTTTGATAATGCCTTGGTGACACGTGTTCTCGAAAGATGAATTTTACTGAAAGCTTGCTGAGAGCGCTTTAAAAATATGTAACAAAAATGCTATCATATTTATATATTTCTGAAAATATCAACGTAACTAAATATATATTAATATTAACTTTTTTAACGTTTCAGATAAGGAATATTCAATTTGGTCACAACTAGATGAGTGAGCGATTACGGTATTACATATTATTTTTGTTCCATTTATTTGTTATATCTTATAAATATTGATAGTAATGGAACGAAAATTAAATCCTCTTTATTTTGTAATTTAGAATTCCTTGTAATCGGGCGCCCCTTTAAATAGATAAAAATTTATGAAGTATATTAAGCCAGTAACTACTTATTCACTTTTATGCCTTAAAATACCGTGATAATGTTCCTACAAAAATTACTTTGAATTGAGAATTCTAATCATAAAGCTAAAGCATAAAAGCAAAATTTGAATTCGAGGCATGTCAACTAAGTAGGAATAAATAAATAAATAAATATAATTGGACAAATTATACGAATTGATCTGACTCCAAAGTAAGCAAATTATCTGCTTGTACTCGTAATATGGATTCAAACAACGATACTAATACATATAAATACTCAAATATATTTAATAAAACACCCAAATCCAGAAATACAAACATCTATGCTCATCACACAAATGGTTGTCCCCGCCGGGAATCGAACCCGGGCCCCATCATACATTATTATGTATATTTCAGTGTATATGTATTTCTTTGTATTAGTGCCGTTGACTAACACGATGTTGTTAGGGGTTATATCAATTTGTGTAATTTAGCCAGCGATATTTATTATCATCATTAATATTAGTTATAATACATTTTAATATGAAGAGTACAGAGAGAGACTTACCCCGTGTTGTTTCGGGCTCCTTTGAAGAATATACCAACTGCCGTTCTGCCAGGCATGTCGTAAAAGGCGACTAATTGGCTATGTGAACCACTAACATCGTGGCTACTAGGTGGTAGAGTTCAGCATTGTCTCGCCCGGCTCTGGTACCTACCTATTCAATTAGAAATACGAAAGTATTGATCAATATTATAAATGTGAATTTCATCTGTAACGATGAACTCATTCAACTAGTGAATACCTTAGTACATCTAGCGATCAGTACAATCGATGGAATAGATCACAAAGCAAAGAAGAATTTCACCGCTTTCAACCTGTCGACACTAACTCAGTTGGTAGATTGGCCCCGGCTTGAGGGGAGGCCGCAGGTTCGAATCCTAGCAAGTCGAATTTTTTCTTTGTTGTTTTTAAAGTTTTTTCAAGTTTCCCAAGCACTGGGTTAGTGCTAAAATACATACAATTGGAAGAAATCTCTTACAGAGATAAGCTCGCCTTTTGTAAAAAATTCACAAATCAAAATGTAATATGACTTTTATGTCTTACAGAGATAAGCTCACTTTTTGTAAAAAATCACAAATCAAAATGTAATATCTATCTATCTATCTAATACCTTTAATCGAGCAATTCTTGTATGTATATATATAAATATCAACGATCTCGGAAACGGCTCCAACGATTTTCTTGATATTTTCTATTTAGGGGGTTTCGGGGGCGATAAATCGATCTAGCTATGTTTTATTTTCAGAAAATGTCGTTAACCAACTACAAAAAAAACGAGCAAAGCTCGGTCATCCAGGTACTTTATAAGTATAATTTAAGAAATGACCGTGTTCGCTTTTCTGATTTGAAATATAAAAAGACATTTTGCAACACATGATTAATCTTTTAACGTATTTCAAATCTGAAAATGGACTGGAATTTCTAAAGTATAATAAAAATAAAGAAACACAAGGAAAATATCATACAAGCACACACACCTAGACTAGTTTTATTTACCGTGTCCTAAACACAGATGTCTATAGTGGACAAAATTGTCTAAAAAATTCACGCAAGATGGCTCTTTTTAATTAAATTCTTCTTTCGGGTTAGCTGGAAGAAATCTCTTAATGAGATAAGCTCGCCTTTTGTTTTAATATGTATAGTTTTAATATTTACTGTAACTGTATTTGTGTACAATAAAGTGTTAAATAAATAATTTAACTATTTACTATACTCTTTGGGTGCTGTTATAAATAAGTTACAATATTACAAAAGGTAGACATACACTCATATTTATTCAAGAATATTAGTTGTACAATTAAAGCGAAATAAAATTAAAGCCTATAATGTGTAATTATTTCACCTATATGAAGGCTCTAACTCCCTACGTTTATGTTAATTACTAGTATGGCCAAGTGTTATGTGATATTACGTTTTGATTTAGGAATTGTTGAAAGATATAATTAGAAATAAACCATAGATGACAATAAGTAGAGGTGGCAAACCTAAGTTGACCAAAATAAATATTGTTTTTCTTTCTTTTTAAGATTACATGATTATTTTATTTAAAAAACGGTGTTTGTTGGAATACATTGGTTGGAAGTTGACAATATGGTGATGGGGCTCACCATCGCCATCGACTTGCCAAATGTTAGATGAAAAACCGGAAAAAATTGGTGAAATTGAGTTTGTAATTTGGTTCACTGTGTCTTTCGCTGTAAAGGACAAGTGCAAACAAGAACAAAGCGAAATCTTATTTATATAAAACTAGCTGCAGCGTGCTGCCCGCTGGATTATAAAAGTTTTTGGTGAATCCCGCGGGAACGACTCATTTTTCGGGATAAAAAGTAGCCTATGTGCTATTTAAGGTCATCGTCTACCTGTGTGCCAAATCCGTTCAGTGGTTTTGGCGTAATTGAACAACAAACATCCAAACTTTCGCATTTATAATATTTATATAGATAAAATTAAATAATATAGACTAGCTGACACGGAAAACGTTGTTCTGCTATAAAATTATTTGTATTTGATATTTTGATCCACCCCATCGTGGTATTCGTCTGACGGGATGGTTATGTTACATGCACAAGAAAATACTGAACCAGAAAAATAAAACAAACTCGTCCAGACTTATCTAACCTCAAAAAATAACAAAATACATAAGCATTTTGTGATTTGTTTACAAAAATGTTGACCACTTCTGTGATTCAAACAAATTGTCAAAATATGTACCACCTTGTAAACAGTAACATTGATTATTATCAATTTCTTGTAATATTACATTGCGATACATGAAGTGCCCAAATAATCATGTCCTCCATAGATGAAACCAATATACCTCTACGGGTAGTACGCGCTGTCTTCATCACATTTGGTATTTGGAGACCAGATTCTTATTGTGAAACAATGAAAACATTATCTTATGTATATACTGTTTGTTGGGTCACATTTGTCGTAGGTATGTAGTACTTCCATTTTTAAATTCTATACTTCAGTTTTTTATATAATATTATCTATATTCCATATTAACATGTTTGTATGTTTGGATGGATGGATGTTTGTTGGTCAATCACGCCAAAACCACTAGACGGATTTGGATGAAATTTGGCAAACAAGTAAATGATAACCTGGAATAGCACTTAGGCTACTTTTTATCCCGAAAAA
The DNA here is from genome assembly GCA_018236825.1 of Apodemia zela. Classification (NCBI taxonomy): domain Eukaryota; kingdom Metazoa; phylum Arthropoda; class Insecta; order Lepidoptera; family Riodinidae; genus Apodemia; species Apodemia zela. The sequence goes on from DWBA01000862.1 coordinate 7,346, forward strand.
AATAGTCGTTAGCGCGGGATTCACCAAAAACTTTTATAATGCAGCGGGCTGCACGCAGCAGCTAGTTAAAGAACTAAATTACAAAAAAATTTGGCAAACAGGTAAATGATGACCTGGAATAGCACCTAGGCTACTTTTTATTCCGAAAAAGTGAGTCGTTCCTGCGGGATTTATCAAAAACTTTTATAATGTAGCGGGCTGCACGCTTTCCCCGCGACTTCGTTCGCGTGACCCAAAATCATTATTTCTCTTTGATCAATCGGGTAAAATAGTAGCTATGTTACTTAGGGAAGATGTAGTTTTGTAATGGTGAAAGACTTTTTGAAATAGGACCAGTAGTTTTTGTGTGAAAACATTACAAACATACATACAAAAACACAAATGTTTCCTCTTTATAATATTAGTAGAAGTTTAGATTAGTTTCGATAGCAAACAAGCAGATGACTCCTCTGATAGACGAGACAATAATTGTTGCTTTTTCATTCGCGTGGGGAAATGTACTGTTCCATGAGTTTACCGTCTACATTACCTTCTAACGCTGGGTTCCAATAATCAACGATCCGTCATTTGTAGCAGTAACCATTAGCAACCAAGTTAACAATAACGAGGCATTCAACAATTTTTTCGGACATTTGGTAATTCGATATTTATAGAAACAATTATAGTACGCCTTGTAGAAAATGTTACTTCCCGCAACTAAAACGAGTCGTTTTACTGATATAAGAACCGGGTATAAATTAGAATACGACAGTGGCAAGCATAGATGACAATGTTGCAGCAATAGGTAAGGCGTTAATACCAAACCATGCACGTGGCATTAAGACCTCGCCACAAGATAGCAACGCACCATTAACATCTTTGGTGATGGTTGACCCTTTCCATCAGGAGACCCATCTGCTTGTTTGCTATCTTATAATATAAAAAAAAAAAAAAACCTGAGCGAAACATTGAAGAACTCAACGGTTGGTATTCGGTAAACTCATGTATGTGGCATTTCATCCTCACCACACAGATGGCAATGCATCATTCATATCTTTGGTATCTGTAGATGATAGTTGTTTTTTTTCATTATCGTACGATAGTAAAGCAGCAGATGGCTCCCCTTTCGCTTTTTTTTATATCATTGGATAGCAAATAAGCAGATGGGTCTCCTGATGAAAAGAGTCAACCACCGCCTATAGACACCAAAGATGTTTATGGTGCGCCGCTATCTTGTAGCGAGGTCTTAATGCTACATGCATAAGTTTACCGGCTACTTCACCCTCCAAACCGGAACACGATAGTAACAAGCACTGACGCTATTACGGCAGGAATAGAAACGGCGGTGATACCAGACCCGGGCGAGAATATGCAGGATTCTACCACATAGTAGCTACGACGGTAGTGACTCGCACAGCCAATCATTTGCTTCTGACGAAATGTCTGGCAGTACGGCAGATGATTTATTCTTCAAGGGAGCCCGGACCAACACGGGGAAATAAAAAAAAAATATTTACTTATTTATATTTAACTTTAAAAAATGCCAAGAGTTGAAATTTTGTTTGAAGGCATATATGTTACTGTGCAAGTTGGGATGCTGTTCCAAGTCTGGGGGGATGTGGCCCTGATGACCAACACACTATGTTTGCTGTCGACAAATTGTGTACTTCTCATTAAGGTAAGTGAATAACATTTTATAGTTGTATTTTTAATATACAATGTGCCCCAGTAAGCTTATAAGAAGCCGGGACCTAGCGGTTATACGCATTGTGTAGCTTATGCAAAAAGTATCTTGACGCCCGTTTTCCCGAAGAGGTAGGCAGAGGAACAACCAGCGCAACCACGGTTAGCCGAAGATACTCGGTCGCACAATGTACGCGGTCGCCAACCGGGTGCTTTTGCAACCCGGGCAACGTTAATTTTATCAGAAAACTGAAAACACATTTTTTAATTGTCCGACCCCGGAATCGAACCTCATGTAGTCAACTCCGACACCGGACTACTAGAACATAAAGGTGATATTTATAAAAAAGAAATTTGAAAAAAAAATTTTTTTTGCTTTCATTTTACAAAATTAAAAACCGTTATTGTTATCGGTATTAGCAACCCTAAGTCAAAAAATGGCGTCGTCTTAGCAAAGATTATGATTCTATCTCGCTCTTCTATTGCAAAATGGTCACTAGTTAGGGTTGTGCTCGTGAAGTTGTGTAATCTTATTGGTAAACAAAAACATTATTTAAATGTTGTTTTATGTTTTTGGTGCACAATAAAGTGTTATTGTATTGTATTGTATTGTATCATATCTTCGGAAAACGTAACAATTTACTTGGTTTTATCGATTTGATCTACACAATTAAAGCAATGACCGACGTTCGGCTTTTAAAGGCATTTCTGGGCCACACTGTATTTTCTTGTCAGTCGCATTCCAATTTGGAAGCCAGAAAATTTATGTGGAAAAATATATCTACCGCACAGACTACACCATACTATAACTTCTTTGATGTCTATAATTTTCTTTCTCCTCAAGTTCTTGACCGAGATCTCGTCCTATCAATATCCTCTTTATAGCCAATCTTTTCAGTCAATCCAGTCATGTTCCAATCTGGAAAGCAAAACGGCTGGTTGATGTGCCTATCAGGTATAAAATACCAGCCTCATATCCATATAGCCTTAATCATAAGAATGTTACGGTGAAGAGGATACCCAATGCTGTTCCAATGTTTGAGCTGTTTTAGATTAATGTTCGCACATTTGTACGTTCGTTGTTTAAAACTGCTTGTTTGCTATCATATTTTTCTTGGAGTCAAGATTGTAAAATTATTGATTTTATCTTTAAATCCGGACAAAGAAAATATAATAAAACAAAAAATAGTATAACACCTTTATTAAATCTTGTTAAAATATCAATAATTACAATTTAGTATAATATATGTAAACTATAGTAAATATATAAAGGATTCAAGATTTCAGTTCTGAAACTTACATTGGAAAGGAATGACAAATGTATTATATCTGGAACGCAATTTGTATACGTATATTTGCTTAAGCTAAATCTGCAGATTAGTTGGCAATCTCAAAAAGACTCCTATAAGTTGTAGCCATTGTAGGTAATTCCCATGTTATGAATAAAGTTAAAATATAATATATAAAGATAAGTCAACATTTATACTGTTCTTTAATTCACAGGGAATATTACGTTTAATCGAATTCACTCTAAGGATTCGAATTTTACCTAATCTATAGTTAGCTTAATCGCAACTCAATCGCTAAAATTGACATTTCCACGCTGCTGGTTAATTGAAACAAAACATCTGGCTAGTAACAGAATACCATTCGAACTAATATTTACGTTCGATTAATTTACATGAATACAATCAGGCAGCATTCCGATGTTTTTTTTTTGGAAAGACTAAGCAGTTCATCTTTCCGACCCTTACTGAGGAACCGTGATTTAAGGCGAGCATAGTGCTCAGCCGATATTTAAGTTGGTGTGTTGAGTCCGCCCTAAGAGCTTTTTCTGTCCGCCCTAGTTTACTTAACTATTAAACTACTTAGTTTGTATTTATTTCGAAATATATCTTAATCTTAATGTGGCTTGTGGCTAATATCTAATTAAAGAAAACTTTCTTTTAACTCACCACTCCTCAGCCACGATATAAGCTAATTATATAGAAAAGTCACGTTAGTTTTAGGTTAAATTACACTTAATACTTAATAAAAGCAATAGCAAAGTAAAATTAAGAGTGAACATTAAATCAAAAAATCGTGAGTTACAATTTTATAAACTTACAATCTAAATTATAAATAAGCAAATCACCAACTATAATTAAGGAATAGTTAACTTCATACTGGTATTTTTATTTTCCATGTATGCTTATTTTTCATGTATTTCTATATGCTTAAATGCAAATTAATTTAAAACAAATGAATTATGTTACATGTAATTTATTCTTAATAAATTTATAACTATTATTTGAATTACACGACACTTTAAGAAATTAATTTAACGTTTAAGCATATACGGAAAGGAATACTTTTTTTGGTAAGTCAAGATTTTTAGCAATCTCTAAACCAATAAAATCTCATTATCAATATTAGTTATATTAAATGCTACAGCAACTATACTAGAGACATTCTAACATATATTTGACTGACAATAAAATAAAATGCCTAAACTTCGTCTTAACTATCGAGTTATTTGATTAATTTTAAAAACAGTTGTCAAGGTGCATTGTTTTCATGGCCGAATTGTCAATTCATTTTTCTACCAGTTATCTTTTGAAAATTAAAATCATTGTTACGCCCAGAATACTTTCAACAAAATTATTGCGGTACCGCGGTTTTAACTACGCGCCTGGACAATTCAAGTCTGTATGTCTTATTACGAATCTATCACGTAAACTGCCGAACTTATGCATGTGGCATTAAGACCTCGCCACAAGATAGCAACGCACCATTAACATCTTTGGTGTCTATAGGCGATG
>DWBA01000863.1:0-11806 GCA_018236825.1 Apodemia zela
CGCGGCGGCGCGGGGCGCGGGCGGCGCGGCGGCGGGCGCGGTGCTGCTGTCGACGGCCGTCATGGCGGCGCTGGAGCCCGGCCTGCCGCTGTGGCTGCACCACAAGTTCCACCCGCCGGTAACCGCCGCCGCCTTCTCCCTCATTTCCAGCCTGGTGACAGTAGCACCGGCTGCCCGCGGTGATCCAGCGGAACATCATAGAGATCTCTTCCAACGGTGCCCACAAGTCTGTCGTCGCTCGCCACAAGTCGCTCACAACGCGACGGACGTGTCTGCGGCCTGCGTCACTACGGGCGGTACTTCCTCCAATCCGCAAAATTGTCATAGCCATCTTCAAATTCGCAATAATACACACCTTTTGATACCTGTACAGATCGTCCTCCTTTGCCCAATAATCACAGTTGTTTTTAAGCTTATTAGCACATGTGAGGCCGTCGACAAATGTGTACGCGATCACGGTTCTGACTCCGAAGGATTTTATACATTATAGCAAACACACGGCTTACCTGGTGGTAAGAGCTAACGGTCGTCTGTGGTCACCAAAAAGATTAACGGTGCGATGTTAACTGTGTGGCGGGGATGTAATTCTACATGCATAAGTTTACTGGCCAGCGTTATGTCGGGGTTACATTATCACGCCACGGCGAAGATTCGCGTTATCGCGTAGTGTGTGGCCAAACAATTCACTGTACTATTATATATCTTTGGGATTCTATCAATTTTCTATCGCGACTTCTCGCTTTTGCACTAAATTCATCTCTCTCGTTTAAAAAAAATGGATGATTATTGCCGATGAAGTATAATATATGGTCACCTATTAGCCGTATCAAATCCTTGAAGCCATGGGAGCACGAATCATCGCACGGTAATGTAGCTCCAACATTACCCTCTTAACCGGAAGACGGCCATTACAAGAACTAATACGGCGGGTGGTACCAAATCCGGGCGAGATGTTGCGCAGTTCTGAAAACCAATAAAAACTTAACACCGAGTGTAAAGTGTTAAATTACTGGCGGATGGGCTTGACAGTCATGCACAGCTCTGTGTGAGGGTCCGTGTGTCCTGTGCGGCAGCGCTGGGTGTCGGGCTGGATGTTCGTGCCGGACAGCGCGTGCTACCTGGCGGCCACGTCGGCGCTGGGCGGCGCGGGCGGCGCGCGGCCGGCGGCGCTGGCGCTGGCCGGCCTGCTCACCGTGGCGCTCGGCGCGCTGGCGCTGCCGCACGCCTCCTCCGTGAGTACTGAGTATGCACTACCTCTTGCCACAGTCCTGTGGCACCGCCGCAATCGCACAACGTAAACAAATACAAGAACTTCTCAAAGGTCCATCATCCGAGACCGTCGCTACCCGACCGAGAGATGGCTGTCGGGATGGGTAGTTTCAGACGCATGACCTATAGCGACAGTTGCTTCGAGAGTTTTACATTCTTATTCTCATAATACATGTATTATCTTAATGTATCTTCACACCCGTATCCACGAAGAGGTAGGTAGAGGTACAACCAGTGCACCCACGATTAGCCGAAAATACTATGACCTATATGATGTGATAGGTGGCAAGCCTATCGCCAACCGGGCACTAATCCAATCCCGAGCGCAAAATTGTTTTTAACAGAAGACTGAAAAAACACATTTGAATTGCCCGACCCGGGAATCGAACTCGGGAAATCATTTGGTCAACGCCGACACTGGACCATTAGACCACAGAGGGGATAACCTTAGCTCCTAACAAATTCTTTTCATTAGACTCTACAGCCATTGTCACCCTTCAGGGGCTGACATCACAATAATAATTACGCGTCGGCCTTCAATCCTACTCTTCTCTTTTATGATGCCCAGAATTAGTGAACTTACAACCTCTCCACATTCGCCTTGGAAATCACAATGTCTTGCAGTGAATTCAACGCGCCTTTACATACAGCTTACAGCCCAGTAATATGTGTCCCAGCGCCCATTCATTCTGATAAGGTACCTATTTCTTTTTGTAACTTTCTAGTGTACACTTTTCCCTTAACTCCTACAAATTGCGACTCTTTAAAGACGAGATATGATTTGCCATGCCAGGAATCCACGTAAGTGAAGCTACCAACAGATATAAATCCGTAATGTTGTCCGTTCCGCGAAGTCAGTGGTCCAAAACTCAACTACTCAACATAGTAAGCGCCTGCGAGGGCGAGAAACGTGTGAAAGAAACATGGACTAATCTTTGGTCAATTTTCGATTACCTCCACGAAACCAATATAGACGCGTAGTCAAGTAATAAAAAAAACGATGGACGCGGCGGCAGTATGTGTGTGTGTGTGTGCAGGTGTGGTGGTGCGGTGTGGTAGTGCCGTGTGGCAGGGTGCAGTAGGTGGGGGGCTGGGCGCGGTGGACGCGGCGCTGGTGGTAGTGTGTGTGTGTGTGTGTGTGCAGGTGTGGTGGTGCGGCGTGTGGCAGGGCGCGGTGGGCGGGGGGCTGGGCGCGGTGGACGCGGCGCTGGTGCCGGCGCTGATCGCGCACTCGCCCGCTCCCGCTTCCGCTGCCGCGCTGCTTCAGGCCGCCGCCGCCGCAGCTTACGTCGCCGGTAACTCAAATTAAATTGCTTTATATTTACTAATAAGGTTATATTTAATAAAAAGCCAACATTGTACTATCGGCCAGCTTGCCACTATCACACTACTAGACTGCCTTCAAATGATCAGATCACAACTGACAGTGCGCCGACGAGCCACATGCAAGCTAATGTACCTAAGGTCAGCGTTCGCATACTTTAAATTTGGAAAATATTTGTGTTTCGCAACTAACGTGTCGACAGCACGCTTACAGCGCATGAGTGCGACGTAGTCGGCACTCTGGCAACGAGTGCTGGTGCGGGGCTGTTGCTCTCGTAATTGTCACACGCCCCGGTAATGGGGGCGGAAAAATGGTTCCGGGGCAAAGGCCCCCTGACCATGGTGTCAGTCGCTGCCCGTAAAAGTACAGACAGGTCATTTGGGTCGGGTGAGGGGGATATTAATCCCTCTTTTCCTCTAGGTTGGTACTTTGGGTGAGATGTCATTCTTGTGTGTGTTTAATGGTTTCATTGTCAGTTACTGTTAAGGTAGTCAGTGGATTGTTGTTCATCCCCTCCCCGCTTACTTCACGCCGTCGTGTGCGATCAGCCCCGCCAGGTGAGACCCATTGGGGAGGCCTAGCAAAGCGATCAGCGAACACGGCGGCGACTTGGGCCTAGTGGGGAGGGGAGGATAGTCTATAGGTTCAGTATGTCACGGGGAAATGGCTTTGCGTCGGGGGGACGCGCATGCCAGGGAGCGATGTTCTTTATGTGGGGGTGAGAGGAGATGTCAGTTTTGTCGAACATATTTTTGGCCAGTCTTTTGACAAATTCCTCTAGGCTCTCCATCTTTAGGTCTCGTGCTATTATGTCGTTCTTGACGAATCTTGGGGCTTTGGTAATCCTACGCAGCGCCACATTCTGTCGCTGCTGTAGTGCTGTGCGGAGATCTTGGGATGTGAGTTGATACCATGAGGCCGCTGCGTAGGTCAGCCTTGGTCTTATGTATGTTTTATACAGGCCTAATTTAGTTTTTAGAGGGAGCCTAGAGTTTAGAACTGGTTTCAACGCGGCCATAGCTGCTTGCGAATATCTAGCTATTTCTTTGACGTGTTGTCGCATGGTGAGTCCCCTGTCAATTTTCACCCCCAGGTATTTCACAGTTGATGACCATTCCACTTCTTCTCCTTGCATCTTGAGTTTGGGGAGGGCTTTCTTGGTCCTAGTTCTTTTGGGCAGAAGTGCTTGGGTCTTGTCAACATTTACTGTGAGGCGCCATTTGTTTAGCCAGTCTGGTAGTAGGTCGAGGGTTTTCTGTAACTTATTTATAGCATGTTTGGGCGATGTGGAGGTGGTGAGGTATGCCGCGTCGTCGGCGAACAATGCTAGTTGGCAGTCGTCTCCCACCGGGATGTCGTCCGTATATACGGAGTACAATTTTGGCGAGAGGCAGCTACCTTGAGGTACTCCTGCGGCAATTGGCTTCTCGGTGGATAGTTGGTCGTCAACTATTACCTTAAATGTTCTGTCTTTTATGAAGGAGTCAATGATTTTGACAATTCTTCTTGGGGCCGTGGTACAGGCCAGTTTGTAAATCAGTCCTCTGTGCCATACCCTGTCGAATGCCTTTTCTATGTCCAGGAGTACTGCTATTGTTTGCTCGTTTTTATTTCGTGCCGCGACGAGAGTGTGCAGCACTCTTGACAGTTGAAGCGTCGTGGAGTGTTCAGCCCTGAACCCAAATTGTTCTGCGCGAGGTGTGATATGCGGTTCTAGTTCTCGTAAAAGGAGCTTCTCGAATACTTTGGATATTGTTGGTAATAGAGTAATTGGGCGGTAGCTCTTGGGATCTATTATGTTCTTCCCATGTTTTGGTATCATTATGATGTGTCCAATTTTCCAAATTTTGGGGAAAGTCCCCGAGCGCAGTATCCCGTTATATAGCCTGGTTAGTGCTACTATGGTTTTCTGTGGTAAATGGCGTAAGACTTTGTTTGTAATTTTATCTGCGCCCGGGGCCTTTCTTGGTTTTGCCCTGTGGATCTGACGTTTTACCATCGTTGGCGTAAAATACATTGGATCTTCGTCGATTTTAAGCTCCGGTGTTAGGTATTCTTCGAGAAACTCCTCTATCTCTTGTTCGTGAGATGGATCTTGGCTTGGGTTCGGGCTGAATTGACTCTCAAGTTGACTCGCGAATATCTCTGCACGGTCTTCTGCCCTGTATCTAAGGTTACCATCCTCGTGGCGCAGCGGTCTCACTGGCTGCGGCGCTTTAGTAAGCTGTCTGCATAAGCGATGTAGGGAGGCCCAGTCGTCAGCAGCTTCATCCAGGCGACTCTCCCAGTTTGCATTGTTTAGATTGTCCAGATCTGCTTTGATTTCGGCCGAAAGCCTATTCAAAGTGTGTTTAATCATTGGGCATCGATTTGTTTGCCATTGACGGCGGAGTGCTCTTTTCTTGTTAATTTTTGCTCTTAATGGTGTCGGCAATGTAGGGAGTAGGCGGGTAGTTGGTAGGTCTTTTGCCGCCTTTTGCATGGCATCTTGTATGTTTTTTTGTAGGCTTCCGGCTAGGCTGTTCACCTCGTCAGCTGTGTTAGCAGTTTGGGTAGGAGTGTTTTGTTCAATTAGCTCTTGAAATTTTGGCCAATCAATTACTGCTCTGGGGGTTGGTGGGGCCACTCTGGTGGGAGTCTCCTGGATGGTTGTAAGGACGGGGATATGATCCGATCCCATATCCTCTGGAAACGCTTCTAGGTGTAAAGTGTGATTCAGGTTATTATGAACCACCAGGTCTAGCACATCTGCGAGGTGGTTGTCATTTGACGGGAAGTGGGTCGGTCCGCTTGGTCCGCATATTGTCAGGTCTCGTTGTTCGGCTATGTTGAATAAGCTCCTCCCTACAGTATTTATAGTTGACGAGTTCCATGCCGTGTGTTTGGCGTTCCAATCGCCGGCTGCGATAGTGGGCATAGTGGTGTTGAATATTTCTTGTATATCGTTAGCAGAGATGTTTCCTTTTGGAGGTCTATAGATACTATAGATTCTTATGGGAGAGCCGGCGATCAGCATTTCAATGCCCATGGCATACATGGAACTCGTTTGCGGGATAGGCAGTAGTTGGTGAATTATTCGCCTGTGGACCATGATGGCTAGACCACGGTATATTTTTGACCCGGAGTGTTCATCTCTCCTATAGGTGTGGTAAAAAGGCATCTTTATTTTGTCCTCTTGTCCTAAAAGCGTTTCGTTTATGAGGGCTAGATCTATGTCCTGTTCTCTTAGTAGCTGCTTTAATGGGGCGGTCTTTCCTTTAAGACCGTTTGCGTTCCAGTAGACCATCCTCAGGGACCTACGATCCATATAGTGCCAGTAGGTCCGTCATACCCCTGAGGACGGCCGATACAGGGTCTGAGCCTTCTCTTAGCGCCCCCAGCACATCTTGGAAAACCTGTAGTGCTTTCTCAAGCACCACAAGCTTCCCTTCGTCCGGGGACGCTGAAGGCGTCGCTCTCCGTGTGGATGGGTCCCTTTTTGTAGGGACTTTCGGTTCTAGAATTTGTACTCTCTGGGTGGATGGTGGTTCTTCGTTTTCTGTTTGTGTATCCCTCTCGGTTTCATGTCCGCTTCCAAGTGGGCCTGGTCTCCTCTTCCTATTTGGCTTCTTTTTCTTTGTTTTTGCCCCTTGCGATCTGGGCTTTGGATCGTTTGCCGCGGGGATGAGAGTCGTGGTGGGTTGTGGTACTTGTATTGGTCCCTCTTTCGGTGTATGGGCTATCTTGTGTGTTGGGGCGGGGGCAGTTGTTATTGCCACCGTGCCGGCTCTCTTATTTCTTGCCTCTTTCTTGTACACTGGGCAGCTGGTGTTGTTCGCTGTGTGTTGGCCTTGGCAGTTGGCGCATGTGGGTGGCTCTTCTTTTGGTCGTGGGCAATCTGCCGCTCTGTGCTCATCACCACAGCGGACGCATCGCTGCGGACGATGGCAGTTATGCGAAGAATGTCTGAAAAGCTGACAGCGATGACATTGGGCGGGGCCCTTTTTGCCCCGCCAGGCTTCGATTGTTATACCGGGCATGTATAGTAGCTCATCTATATTATATATGTCTGGTAGAGTGTTCTGTTTTCTTTTGATCATTCCCATAAATATACACCCAGGACGGCCAGCCCTAGCCCTAATCGGGCGTATATATTCTACCTCATGTCCATACTCTAATAGTGCATTGGAAATTTCATCTGTCGATGTCTCAGCCGGGAGGCCGCGGATAGCCACCTTAACGCTGCGTTCTGTCGGAAGTGAGTAACAGAACCATGAGAGTGTCTCCTTCTTCTCTAGTTCTGTGAGATATTTTTGGATAAAGCGGTATTCCTGTTCTCCTTTGGGTGTGAACCGGACCCCCCGGCCAAAAGGTCGGGCGTTCGGTGCGTGACCCAATTTGTCTTTTATCTCTTTAAAGTGCACTGTCCAATTCGGTAGGTTCTCCACGATGAGGGGGGGGGGGGGGTATCTCCCTTTGTTTACATCCGTAGTGGGTGATGTTGTTGTGGTCTTCTGTGATTGTGCGTCCATTGATGGTTTAGCCGCCATCGACGCGAATGTAGGTTGTGGGGGAGAAGGTACGGCGGGCACACATTGCCGTTTTGGTTCTTCCTCCTCAACGGGTTCGTCATCTTGCTGCCTCTTTCTACGTGCAGGTGTGGTGCAGGGGGGTAGCAAGATTGGAGCTACCTCTGCGTGCTGTAGCGCTGCTGCGTCTTCTGCTGACACAGGGGCGTCTGCTATTCCTGCCGCTTTTAAGGCGGCGCTGCGGTCTTCTAGATGTTTTGCCATTGCCTGCAGGAGGTCCTGGTCCAGAAGATTAGCTTTGGCTAACCTAGCAACAATAACGTAGTTTTGTTCAAGTGCTGTTTTTGGTGATCTTTTGGTTGTAGATGGTAGCAGTGTAGGCGGGGCACGCATCTCTGCGTCGCGGTTGTCGCGTTGGTTATCGAACGCGCGGGCGCTGTTTGCAGCGAAATCTTGGCGCGAGGACGCGTCGCTTGGTGCGGAGGACTCTCTGCGCACGGAAGAGTCGCTACTCGCCGACGAATCGCGAGGCGCGGAGCGATCGCGCGAACACGGTATACGCGATCCGGAATCGGTCCGGTTGCGTTGCGCGCGGCGTTCGGTGGTACGCCTATACAAACGTGGGTCTCTCGGTGCATCTCCAGTTAGGACCGCCCTTGGCGGGGCCGCGCCAGTCTGGGACGACCTCGGCGTTGCCAGCTCAGATTGAGTCGCCTTTGTAAAAGACTCTTCAATTTGTGCCGCCTTCCGCGGTGCCGTTCCAGACTGCGCCGCCCTCGGTGAGGGCGGTCCGGTTTTACCCGCTTTTGTGTGGGCGGGTGGTGGTGGTGGTGAGCTGCGTTTAGTCGCAGTCGTGGTCGGTGTCGCCGTCCAGGTCTTCAGGTAGTACGACTTTGGCGGTGACGCGCGTGGGGCGGGGGTACGCGGTTTTCGCGACGGTACTTGTTCCCATCCTGACATTTCTAGGATGTATTATTATAGAATTTGAGGGTAGACTTAGAATAATAGCAAGTGTCTTTTTATGCCCCTAAGCTTTTTAAGTATTTTAATTAATTAACTAGTTACTTACTTATGTATTGAGTCATTTTGGCACATTTATAAGACTCCTTTGTCTTTTCATAAAATAATTTTCCCTCATCATATTTTAAATATCATTATGGATCTTTCATCCCAATCGACCGCTAACTTTGGTGAAATTATGAAGATGATCGAAAGTAGGATGAATGATTATGACGAGAAACTTCAGAAGCTTGTACCTAATACTCCTGAGAAGCAGATGGATGTCACCTCTTTGTCACAGGACTTCGCCGAGTTTAAGGCATCTGTCTGGAAAATGTTTTCTCTAATGAAATCACAAATGGAACTTCTTTCACTAGGGCTAGACCGCCACGAAGCTTACATTAGAAGAAAAGTAATATTGTTTCACGGTATTCCTGAAGAGTCCAATGAAAATGTCACAGGTACAATCACTAACACTATTACCAATAAGATGTGTATATCAAGCATTACAAGTAAAGATATACTGACATGCCATCGCCTGGGGATAAATAAAGGTAAGCCGAGACCCATTTTAGTAAGATTTCACGAATACCAGCATCGTCACCTTGTTTGGAGTAACAAAACTACTTTGAAAGGGTCCGGTTTTACTATTTCGGAATTTCTGACAGTTCCTCGGCACCGTATATTTATGGAGGCTCGAAAACATTTCGGTATAAGTAATTGCTGGACTTCCGATAGTAAAATTATCATCTTGCTACCCGACAAAAGTCGCCGTAAAATCGAACTACGGTCGGAGCTTTTAAAGGTTATTACACAATTTCCTATGCTTGATAAGCCTCAAGAGATATCTAAAGTTCCAGATCAAGTTCCTGTGATGACTACAAGGTCGAGACGTAAATAATTCATTATTATTGCTAATTTTGTTTTTTGTCTATTTACTATCACATTCATTGCACTAATATAATTTCATGCTTTGTTGAGTTTGTAGTATTCGATGTATTGTGTAGAACTGCCACGGCTCATTTGAATTTCACTTTATTTGTACAGTACCTTCTTGTTTACTTTGAAATTGTCATACTTTTCCAGTTACCTGTAATTAATAATTATTACTTGTATTTTAAATTATTCTTGTTCAAATGTTCACTGATCATACTTTGATGTTGATGGAAATGACAATTGACAACTGACTACCTGACGTGAGACGTCTGACATGTGACAGTTGACATATCAATTTGACTTTAATCTCAGTTTATTTTGCCATTCTTATGATGAAGTAGAAGAAGGAACTGTTAATAACATATTTAATAATTATTACGCTATTACTTTGGTATATTTTTATAATGGTGGTAGTAATTTAGTTTCTCTCTCGCTCTTTCATTGTCTCATCTTGTAATTCATGTGTATTTTCTTAATTCTATTTTAAGAAATTGCAGTAATTTTAGCTAATGTATAAAATATGTAGTTTACGGCTGTTGTGGATAATTTTATGTTTCTCTAACTGTTTTGCTTTTTTATATGTAATTTATTACTATTAATTTTTTTAAATATACCTATTATGTGTTGTAAACTTGGGGGTTTCTTCCACTGGAATTCCAAAAGGATGATTTATAAGTGTGCTATCATATAATATAATAGATTTTATATTTAAAGTTATTTGATATATATTTTTTATTCGCTATATATATTTAAATATTTATAAAAATAGTATTTGTTGTAGTTGTCTTTAACCATTATTATTATTTTAATTAGATTAAAGGACATGTTTAGTGGTAATATTATAGATGATAAATATTTTTCATGTTCCTCTGATGATGATTTTCGTAGTATCGGCAGTGACAGATCTTCTGAACAGTCGTTGCATGATGAAATTAATTCAATATTTTCTACTTTTTCCAAAAATTTTAATGTGGTACATATTAACGCGCAAAGTGTTCCCGGTCACTATACTGATCTTCTCACAACTTTCAGCGGTATTGCCATCGACGCCATTTTGATTTCTGAATCTTTTCTAAAGCCTTCTCTATCTACTTATCAATTCACTTTACCTGGTTATAAGTTAATTCGGAATGATAGAATTGGAAAAGGCGGAGGTGGCGTAGCGTTATACCTTCGTTCGGAGCATTCTTTTAAAATTGTGTCGTTATCCCCAAATCCGTATAGTGCTTCTGCTGAATACATATTTATTGAAGTAACTTTCCGATACAACAAAGTTCTGTTGGCAGTGTTTTACAGTCCTTCTCTCCTTATTGATTATTTTTCCACTTTAGATAACTTACTCAATAATTTCCGTCCTCTTTACGATCACATTATCTTATTGGGAGATTTCAATACATGTATTGTGAAGAATGACCATCGTAGTAATAAACTACTTGATATCCTTGGTTCTGTTAACCTTCATATTCTTCCTCTTTCTCCGACTCATCATTTTCCAAATACCAATCCTTCACTTCTAGATTTAATTATTGTTTCACGTCCTGACCGCGTCAGTATTCATGGTCAACTTCCTTCCTGTTTTTCATACCATGACCTAATTTTTCTTTCATATAGACTCAATACTATAAAGAGGAGAAAGGTATATGTGTTGCGTCGATGTTATAAGAACATTGATTTGGAATTGTTGAAAAGTGATGTCAACTCAATTGACTGGTCTTCTGTGTCCGATTGTCTAGACATTGATGATAAAATTGGCAATTTCAACAATATTATTTTAAACCTATACAACAAACATGCGCCGATGAGAAGAGTCAGACTAAAGCATGACCCTGCTCCTTGGATTAATAATGAAATCAAATATTTTATGAGAAGGAGAGACAAGGCCAATCGTCATTATAGAAAGTTTCCCACAGCTGATAATCTGGCTATTTATAAATTGTTGCGAAACCGATGTAATCAGCTCTGTCGTCGTGCTAAGCGCCGTTATATTCACGATACTATTGTGTCTGCCGGTTCTGACTCGGGCAAAGTTTGGAATCTCTTGAGGTCCCTTGGCGTTGGTCGCTCATCTGTCTCTAATGAGTGTAGTGTTGATTTAAATGACCTTAATGTCCACTTTTCCACGCCACCTGTAATTCTGGACAATGTCTCTAAGGCATCCACCATTGCAAAGTTGGCCTCTAATCCGCTTCCTCTATGCCCGGAATTTAGATTTGAACCAGTCAACGAACTAGGTGTCAAAAAGCATGTCCTTTCTATTTCATCTGCAGCTATTGGTAGTGACGGAGTGTGCTCGCGTATGATAATTCCCATTCTTTCTGAACTTCTTCCAATTCTTGCTCATATCTTTAATTTTTCCTTGACATCGAGTTCCTTTCCGTTAGCCTGGAAAATGGCTTATATTATACCACTACCAAAAATTTCGAATGCCTCCTCTCCATCTAATTTCCGTCCTATTTCAATTCTTCCATACCTTTCCAAAGTATTAGAACACATAGCCCATTCTCAACTGAGTGATTTTCTCAGGAGAAATGAGCTTCTTCACCCTCTCCAATCTGGTTTTCGACCGGGACATAGCACCGTCACTGCTCTAATCCGAGTGTCCGATGATATCCGCAAGGCTATTGACGACAAAAAGCTCACTCTTCTTGTTCTTCTGGATTTTAGCAATGCCTTTAATTCAGTAGACCTTGATGTCCTTATAAGAGTACTTGCTTCTCTTAATATTTCTATACCTGCTCTTGACTGGTTTAAATCTTATCTTCAGGGTCGA
>DWBA01000864.1:0-11806 GCA_018236825.1 Apodemia zela
CATCCATCCATCCATCCATCCATCCATACATCCAAACATCCAAACTTTCGCATTTATAATATTAATATAGATACACAGCTACCAAGTGAAGTGAACTTTTGGTTAGGTTGATAGATTACACCCGCGTAAAATCCCATAACGGCATTTTTAAGATTTAATACATAATAAATAAATAATAAAATAATCACCCGTCTCCTCAACCGTCAAACCGGTGAAGCGTGTCTGACAAGAGTGACTGATGACATTTGGATCATTTTGCTTACATCACGTCTAAAACCGGTAGCTTATATTGTTTTTTATTAATAACACACTAAACAGATTTAGTTTGCCTGTTCATTGGTCAGATTTATCAACCGACGAAAAAAAGAAGGTTATCAGTTTAACATGTACCTATTTATTCGTATATAATATTTTTGGAATTAGATAATATTTGAGTATGATGATCTGTTAAGGCGTCTAAGCACTTGTACGTTTTGTAAGTGTATGTATGTTTGTATGCTTATATTTTTGTAAGTTTGTATGTTTGTATATTTGTTTGTTTATCCACGAATTTCTCGAAAACTAAAAGACGTTTTGAGATGGTATTTTTTTATTTAAATCAGAATCAAATATATTTCAACTTAGGGAACAGTCTAATTTTTATTAAAATCGGTTCAGCAGTTTTTGAGAAATTGGTATAATTGCGAGATATTGAAGTCGGTTTACCTTTTTTAAATTACTATTATGTAAGAAACAGTTATTTAAATTATCTCATGTAATTTAAAGAAAAAATCAATAGAAATTAATTTCAGTAACCTTTTTGTATTAAAATATATAATATCTAACCCGCGCAGTTTGCCCGCGAGTAGATTAAAATGACGTCGGTGTAGTTTTTAACACAAACTTTTATCCTCTGTTCCAGCAACTTAGGGATCGACTTTTGAAAAAATATTAGCCAATTATATTCAACTATCGCTATGCAAAATTTGATCAAAATCGGTTCAGCGGCTTAGCCGTGAAAATGTTACAGACAGACCGACAGACTGTTGCATTTATAATATAAAATATAGTATAGATTTATCCACAGAAGAATCTCCTGTTACCCAATTATTCTCAAGTATCTCGTAGAAGCTGAGCGAAGGCGAAATAAACACACTTCTATTTCCATTAACCCTTGTTGGTCCGGGCTCCTTGGAAGAATAGACCAACTGCCGTTCTGCCAGGCATGTCGTGAAAGGCGGCTAATTGGCTATGCTAGCAACTACCATCGTGGCTACTAGAGTTTAGCAGTGTCTCGCCCGGGATTGGTACCACCGCCATACCTATTCTTGCCGCAATAGGGTCAGTGCTTGTTACTGTCGTGTTCTGGTTTGGAGGGTGAGGTAGCCCGTAAACTTGTGCATGTGGCATTAAGATCTTGCCACAAGATAGCAACGCACAATTAACATCTCTGGTGTCTATAGGTGATGATTTACACTTTCCAGAGACCCATCTGCCTGTTTGCTATTTTATGATATAAAAAAAAAAACTCTTATTTTATGCAGTACTGCCTTAGTAGGTTTCAATTATATCCCTCCATATATTTCTGTTTCTTAGGTAGTTTTTTTTATTCTTACTTACATATCAAAATACAAAACTTACCACCAACATTATAAAGTTAGTGTCATTTCAACGTAGGTACTTAAATATTTTTGGAGGTGTATGGAGTGCCTCTAGCGGCACTATAGCGCTATCAGTCATAGTGTTGTCAATTACGTAATATTAGTATTATAGGTATGACTCAAAGTAGTTAGTTGCTACTCCCCTTGGTACTCAAATATGCAGTGGGTATGCCTTTTGTTCCGACACCTAGAATTATAAGTGACTGCAATTAAGGATACTACTTTACGGGCCTTTAAAAAATCGTGTCCATTTGCCACTAGCAATGTACGTACCCCGTGTAGAGCAACTGCCATTCTGCCAGGCATATCGCAAAGGGCGAGTAATTGGCTATGTGAGCCACTACCATCCTGACCTGAAATTGCTAGGTGGTAGATTTTAGCATTGTCTCGCCCGGGTACCAGACCAACGCCCTACATATTCCTGCCGCATTAGAGTCAGTGCTTGTCCACTGTCGCGTTCCGGTTTGGAGGGTGAGGTAGCCGGTGAACTTATGCATGTGGCATTAAGACCTCGCCACAGGATAGCAACGCACAATTAACATCTTTGCTGTCTATTGGCGATGGTTGGCTCTTTCCATCAGGAGACCCATCTGTTTGTTTGATATATAATAATATAAAAAAAACGTACGCTTCACAGTTCTTTAATTGAAAGCGATACAGAGTTATTTCATTCATTTATGAGTTCATTGACATATTTAAAAGTACCTATCACTAAAATAAATTATTAGCTTATCTGGTCAATGTTATAACTTTGATAATTTCAGCAATTACTATGATTGTGTTGCATAAATATACCTAATCATAAATGACATGGATTCAACATGATCATATTCGTTATTTCTTTTTGTACTTGAAACTAAAGTAAGTCACAGGGAGATCGACTAACCCACAGCAATTCGGGTTAGTTTATCAACATGACATCATTTGACTTCTTGTTGAATGTTGATGTTGATTATTCGAATGAAGATTTAATAATAAAATATAACTCATTAATTTCCTCAATGTAATTTCATACATTATGTGTAAAAATAAATAAATGTGCATTTAATTCATGACCGACGGTTCACATAATATTATATTGTTTCTTTAGAATAACTAAAATTCATACGATTTAATATGTGTATCAGATTTAAAATAATTTTATTATCTACTAAACTATTCCTAAGGTACATTCTACAAATAATAATTGCTTCTGCAAAACCTGGAGGCTTTGTGAAGTGAAGTGGTTTTTTTTTAATTATAAGATAGTAAACAAGTAAATGGGTCTCCTGATGGATAGAATCAACCATCGCCTATAGACACCAGAGATATTAATAGTGCGTTGCTATCTTGTGGCGAGGTCTTAAAGCCACATGCATAAGTTTACCGTCTACCTCACCCTCCAAACCGGAACACGACAGTGACAAGCACTGACGCTATTGCGGCAGGAATTAAATAGGCAAGGTGGTGGTACCAGAACCGGGCGAGACAATTCTGAATTCTACCACCTAGTAGCCACGATGGTAGTGACTATGTGAAGCCAATTAATCGCCTTTTACGACATGTCTGGTAGAACAGCAGTTGGTCTATTCTTTAAAGGAGCCCGAACAAACACGGGGTAATGGTAGTAAAATAAAATTTTGAAAAACATTTTTTTAAAGTTGCTCCTCTTCATGAAAAGTGGTGGGGTGAGAAAAAACAACTTGAAGTGGGGTGTTTTTTCTCGCGAACTCCATAGGGTGGGGTATCGTTGGAAAGGTTATTGAAAAATATTATAGGTTTGTTCAAACAATTGTTCGGTTAAGGCGAATCCCTTTTTGAAATATTAAGATTTAAAGTGCTAATTTTTCTTAGATTCAAGTGTAGTATATGCTAATGATATGAAAAATGGGGCTTGGTGGCAGGTTTTCGTTTAAATTCTTTAGATTTGACATGGGACACTGCTCTTCTTACCCTTTTTACACGATATTCTATGATCCCTTCCTATCAATCTTATGTATGGCGTAATTTATGGATGGCATCTTTGTGAATAATTAAATCGAAATTTCATTTAGTTGGCAAAGTTGACTACGAGGTGGTAGAGTTCCACAACATCTCGACTGGGTATTTGGTGCCACCACCATTTCTATTCTTGCCGCAATAGCGTCAATGCTTGTCATTTTCGTGTTCCGATTTATAGGATAATGTAACCAGCAGACTTATGTATGTGGCATTGCCATTCTGACACACGGATAGCACCGCACCATTATCATCCTTGGTGTCTTTAGGTGGTGTTTTTTCTTTTCATCAGGAGAGTCATCTGCTTGTTTGCTATCTAATCATATAAAAATTATCATTTTCAGGTCACAGTGTCGGGGAACTTGGTTGCGCTTATGCTGACGGATGTTTCACAGCTGAAGAAACGATACTGTCCGCCTACAGCAGAGGCCTTGTATCTCTAGAAACCCCATTCATAAAGGGATCTATGGCTGCTGTCGGTGTCGGGTTCCAAAAGGTACAAATTATTAAGAACCATGTATGTTGTATCTCTTGACATCTTGAGTTCCGCTTTGTCGATAAACTCTGTTTATCGATAAAGCACAAAAAATGTTGATTATCTCAAACAACAAGCGATAATCTTTAAAGTTGACAAATATTAATTTAATTTAGACATATAGATAAAATTGAATTGTATGTCTGTGTTTTCAAAATAACTAGTTTTTTTAAGTGGAGTGTGTTATTTTTACGATACTAATACCTAAACAACTAGTTTTAAAATTTTTCTGTGACATTTTGTTTGTACGGGATAATCTCTAGAAAGGTTCGACCGATTTTGATGGAATTTTTACTAAAAGATAGAGGAGCTTATAGGGCAGGACATAGGCTATAATTTGTTTCTAAAATACTCAGGGTTTCACCATAAAAAGCATTTTTGCTTTCCCCCAAATCACCCGTGTTGGTCCGGGCTCCTTTGAAGAATAGACCAACTGCGGTTTTGCCAGGCATGTCGTAATTGGCTATACGAGTCACTACCATCGTGGCTACTAGGTGGTAGAGTTCAGTGTTGTCTGGCCCGGGTCTGGTACCATCGCCTTAGCTATTCCTGCCGCAATAGCGTCAGTGCTTGTCACTGTCGTGTTCCGGTTTGGAGGTTGAGGTAGCCGGTGAACTTTTGCATGTGGCATTAAGACCTCGCCACAATATAGCAACGCACAATTAACATCTTTGGTGTCTATAGGCGATGGTTGACCATCAGGAGACCCATCTGCTTGTTTGCTATCTTGTAATTTATAAAAAAGACGAAATTGCGGGCACCGGCTAGTATATTAATATAATATTATCGATGGACAAATTACACTAATTAATCGAACCCCAAAGTAAGCAAATGATTTGCTTGTGCTATGGGTTAGGTTAGGGTCAGTCAATGATAATAATACATAGTAATAAATGCTGTTACATACAGAATAAACACCCAAACCCAGAAATATAAATATCTATGCGCATCCCTCAATAGTTTACACACAGAGATCCGAGTAATCTCGGCTCTATATGTGTGTGTGTGGTAGATGTAAGTACCTATATAAAACTTGTAACTGTTATTTTTTTAGATATCCAAACTATGTCCGCCTGAAATCCAAGTTGCCTGTCATAACGGGCCCGACTCCTCCACAATATCTGGTCCTGCTGATATTATGAAACAGTTTGTCGCTTCATTAACTGAACAAGGGATTTTTGCTAGAGAAGTGCCTTGCTCAAATATTGCTTATCATTCACGATATATCGCTGATGCAGGTAAATAATGTAATAGACAAAAGTGTAATTTAAAAACTTAAACCGACTTAGAATATTATTTATACTAATATCTTAAAAACGACTGAATTGATTTTGATGAAACTTAAACTGTTTCCTAAATTGGAATATACCTGATTTAAACCAAAAAGAATTATTTCTATATGGCTTTTAGTTACCGAGAAATCCGTGCATAAACATCCATTACATACGAACATATAATCATACAAACAATCAAACTTACAAACACATACCAACAATATTACATACATACATGTAAAATTGATAACCTCCGCTATTTCGTCGGTTGATGATAAAACTGGTATATCACTAGTTGACGTGTCATCAAAAAGATCACAGAGAAATCAATACTTAGATTATTAGGAAAGAAAGAGATGCAACTATAATTGACACAATTTGTTCTACAATTATGATGCTTATATGTATATTTGTATTTTTGACCACAAATTTCTCGGGAACTGAAAACCATATCGAAATATTTTTTTCTAATTTAAATCAGGTATATTTCAACTTAAGGAACAGTCTAAATTTTATCAAAATCGATTCAATCGTTTTTGAGATAAGACTATACTTGATATTTGAAGTCTTTTGATTGAAATTACTATTTTTAAAAGCTATATCGATAAACAAGTACAGTATTTGTTTATCGATACAACTTAAACGTTTCGACATTCCTTATTAACGAATGTCCGATTCTCTTTTTAATCATCCTAGCGTGTCCTAGCTATAACGGTTCATGGCTTTTTATATTGCCAAGTAAGGTGCGTCTTTTTTAATAACGGATTGTAAAATAGTTTACTCGGACTATATATTTCAAAGGATATTTTTCCTTTTATATCGAAAAAGTTCACGACGAAGAAATATGGCTAGAGTTATTGAAATTGCTTTTAATAGAACTTTAATAAATATAAACATTAGCAAGAAATACCAAATATTCATATAGAGAATACGTCATTTACATAAAGCCTGAGAAATATGAAGTATCGGTGTAATACTCGAATTGTTATTTTTTTATAACATTAGATAGCAAACAAGCAGACGACTCTCCTGATGGAAAGAGAAATCATCACCTATAGACACCAAAGATATGTTAATGCGTTGCTATCCGTGAGGCGGGATGGTAATATCACATGTATAAGTATATCAGCTACCTTACCCTCTAAACCGGAACACGATAATGACAAGCATTGACGCTATTGCGGCAAAAAGAGGTGAGGCGGTTGTACCAAATACCCGGGCGAGACGGCGCGGAACTTTAACACCTAGTAGTCATGATGGTAGTGACACGTATAGCCAATCGGTAGCCTTTTACGACTTGCTTGGCAGAACAGCATTTGGTCTATTCTTAAAAGCAGCCCGTACCTACACGGGGAGAAGAGAGAAAATCCTAATTATATTAAAAAAATCTATTAATCGGTTGACCCTGCAGCACATCCCTGGAACTTCCCGCTAAATTGAAGTATTTTGACCGTAAAAAAAGCAAAAACTGTACCTTAGAACTCTGAGGTCAAAAATCTGAAGTTTGCAAAAATTACAACATTTTAATTATGAAAAGATAAATATTTTCAAAATTACGATCGATTTTGAATTTTCAAATATCATTCAACGCATTTTTTTTGCTATAAAAATATTTATTAGCTAATAAAATGTATAGGTTGAAAAATGACAAAAAAATTTCAAAATAACATTTTTCAAAAGAATTCGCCATTCGTAAATCCTGAATGAATCATGCAATTTACTATTTTTGACGCAATTTTTTAAGCAAAAATGCAGATAATATTTTGAAATCCATCGGTAACTTAGTCCGGAAGTTATTTTTAAAAACATGAAGTAAGTTTGCTGTTAATAACATAATTTTAATATTTGAAAAGCTATAACTTTTGAAAACTTGATTCGATTTTGAAGTTTAAAATGGCACTTAACGAAATTTATTAGGTACTAAAATATTGTAGGTCAAAAAATGATTGGTGGAAAAATCTCGAAGTTATGTCGAAAAAACACTATTCAAAATTTTTCGTCAACAATAACTGCCGAACTGATAAACCGACTTTGATGCAATTTAAACATTGGACGCATTTTTATGGGGGAAAGAGCTGACTAGTTTTTGTACTAAGTTGGTACATTATTCTGGAAGTTATTTAAAAAAAACATTGTTTTTTCAAAAAAATTTTGAGGGCTTTGTCGACTGCGCGTTTTAAATACGCCGCTAGGCCGCTTTAAATTTTATTGCAATGCAAAGATAAGCCTGTAGACATCTAGGGGCACTTGAAGTGAGCGCGAGTGGGCGGTCGATATTCAGCACGCGTATCGCTAATATGGGTCTCACTTCCGACCACTGTCGCGACAAGGGGAGAAATTTTAGTTAACATTTACAAAAGAAAAAGTAATAAACATAAACACGTGCAAAATTCCGCATTAATAATATTAAAACCCGTTCTTAGATTATTTAAGATTTTGCCTGCGATACTAGGTAATGATAATACCCCCAGGGAATATTAGCGATATAGGTCTCACTTCCGAACACTGTCGCTGAAGACAAGGGGACAAAGGGTATTGTCCACCACAGGCCTACAGAATTAATTACAAAAAATGATGGTCCAATTTTAAGAACTGGAATTTAAACTTAATTAAAAAAGAAAACCATAGTAATTAAGTCAATATTTTAACTTTTACAATGCTCAGTATAAAATATTTTTTTCATTTTTCTGCTATTTTTTTATTATAAATAATTTTGTTTACATATCAAGCATATGAAATACCAGTCTATAAACAACTGGGTTAATGGTCACATGGAGCCGAGCAGTCCATACAATGTGGTCGAATCCCTTTAAAGAACATAAGCGTCTGCGACCAACGGTCATGGCTTATGTCGCTTAAAAAACAGCAAAGACAAACTTTCATAAACTTAAAAATAGTCTAATTCACTTCGCTTTTAACTGTGAATAACTTAATACGCTGTCTTTGCGCCAGTATTCAGGGACTTCGAAGTTATATTTTCAAGGCCATTCTTAGGCAACGCTTACGATATCTGAATGCCAATTTACATCGGATCAATTTTTCTTTTTTTAGATATACATCTTGAATGTATATCTAAAATATTATAAAAATAAATGAAATATTTTTGTCTTTTTATTACTGAGGATGCGAGTAATTCTATAATTTGTTACTTTCATAAAAACTAAAAATATATGATAAACTTAATCATCAGACAGACATCCACCTTAGTGGCTCAACATAAACTACGTTTCATAATGAATTAATTTATAAGGCCATCGCTTACTGGCGAATCGCTACTGCGTTGTTATTTGACATACGATACTAACATCAACGAATGAAAGGCATGATGTCTAATTCATATACAATTTATTATATATCGTCGAAATAAATATGAAGGAGACAACATTATAACATAATATAGGATAGGAAAGAAACAGTTTGCTATAATAGAAAGAGATATCCATCCAAACAAGACACCAGTGATGTTAATGATGCATTGTTATACGTGTGGCAGGGATAAACTATGTATAAATTACCAATTATCCTAAATACTAAACCAGAACACAAATGATTAGTATTGTCGTTATCGCAGCAGGAATAAACAAGGCGGTGGCATCATCAGTGGTCACTTTTACTAAGTATCTAATTAATATTCTTAAATTCATGACTAGAGGTGATAGTAAAAAAAGCGTAAATGACTTTAGTAGCGATTCGCATTTACAAGCGGTGGCCCAAATAAACATTTCTAAATACAAATACAATATATAATTGTTAAATGTATGAATACGAAGCAATGCGTTTTCGATTATGATTATATATTATTGCAAAACATTAAAGCTTTTAGTTTATGTGTAATAATAATACACGTCTGAGATAATAAATATAAATGTTGCTCAAGAATTTATTCCCTTTTTGTTACACCTGTATAAAATACAGACAAACAATATGCAAATCGCTCCAGAGATATCGGGACTATAATTGTACATATATAAATAAAGAATCAAGAATCGTCCTTAAGGCGCTGGTCAAACCGAAGTGACTACATATCCGCGACACAAACACAATCATGGACATCTCTCATAAATTTAGCGTGTTCAGTGTATTACTTACACTTTTTACTTCACAGATGCGTTTCAGAGCGAATTTTGCGTCGGTTTGACTGAACCCTTATATTATGTAATTGTATATTTTAATATACAATGTGCATATTCATAATATGATGCAAAGTTATGTTTGTAAGTTTTGATATTATTTGACAAAAAAATTTAACAAAACGAGTTATACAATGCAAAAAATAAAAAACAGTTTGATTATCTGTCATTAACAATACGATTCAGATAGGTTTGTCGTTGAATTTAGTATAACTAACTGCCCATTGATCGATGTCAGTGTTATAAAAGTTATAGCCCTTTTATGCACGGGAGTGAGGTTTGCGAAACACAGTAACAGATGATACACGGGTCAAGATTTATCCCACGATATTTCAGTCCTTTAATTTACAACTACTAGAAAAGGAGAAATCCATAAAACCAAGATAATTTTAAAATGTTTAAGGTTCACTGATAATTTATATAATCGCGTTTAGCAGCGTTTTTGTGACAAACTTAACTAATAAACGGCAGACAACTCTAAGCCTTAAGTGTCAAACTTATGTGACTCGTATTGTAAGGCTGACGCATAGTTACAAATTGCCCAATGCAAAGAGCATTGGGCAATTTGTAACTATGCGTCGTCGGTATAGAAAAATGGATTATTGTCCAACTAATTAAAAAAAAAATGTCATAAAATTTAAGACAGCGTGTTTTCGTAAGTAAAGTCGGCATCGCCTTTTGTTAAGAGCGTGTGCGCGTCAATTAGGTGCCCGCCATGAAAGCGGCGGTCTCGAAGCTAGCAGGCTGTGCAACCTTGTGGCCGCTCGCTGCGACGCTGCCCTACAGTATATACTATCGATCTTAGCATTTAAACGCGACACAACCTAAAACGCCGACTTTATTAAAAAAACACGAGAAATCTTACAGAATAAGTAATGGGTATATTATTAAGACATCAGTCGTAAGATCGGGTATACAAACACAGGTCACCAATATTTTTTATGACAAAAGTATAATAGATTTTGTACGATTTTAAAGTTTTTGTTGTTCATAAAAAGGTTACAATAAAATGAAAACATTAATTATAAAACAGCACACTTTTGTCGATGTAGAAAAGTGTGCGCGCCATTTAGTCCTACGTCATTTACATTGCTTTTGAGTCGCGTTTGTTTGCTTCGATGAAGAAAACTAACGTAACCTTTTTTGTTACTATAGTGTACCAGTTACAAAGTGCCAGAAAAATTAAAGATTATTCAGCATTAACGAGTTCTAATATTCTTTTAATTATGTTTCGGGGCTGTTAAAGGCATTTCCGTTACCATGGTACTTATAACAGCGTCGAAATATCTGGAAAAAGATATAAAAATTACTATCGATAAGAACTCGTTAATTATATCAAATAATCCTTATAAGAAACGCTGAGCGTAAAATTTACAACAGAATAATCACCGAATATCTTGTAAGGGATAAATAATTAATAGATATCTATATGTATGTATATTTAAGATAATCATACTGTTGCACATTAAGAAAGATTAACATACACGGAAAAAGACTCCGTTTAATTTACCATATTATATCAGTTTGTATGGATATATAATACGTCTCATGTAAGTTTTCCGCTCAAAGAATATAACAACTGTCCAGTAAATATTAGCAGTAAACCAACGCAGTTGCGATACTATGGTCATATGACTCTATTTTAGAGCGGCACACTTATTTGAATTGTAGTGTAATGGGTACTTGTTAAGCATAATATTCGATTTGATATATTAGTCTTTTCCCCCATTAGGTGTGGCCTCTGTATAAAGTAGTGGTTATGTAGCCGGCGGTCAGGCCGGCCCGCCCAGCCGATGTGACGCGACTCGCCGATTCTGCCAAATGACAATCACTTAATGAAAAACAATTAAATAAAATTTCTTTATTTGCCAGAAATAGGGTTACAAGATCTGTTATCTAATGTTAGTGTACAATCCAATGACAGACAAACCTGTATGGGCGACAACCACTTTAAAGATGTTATAAACTGTAATGCGTTGTTATCATCGAGGTTGTTATGTTAGTTCATGTTCCACATTCTGTCAAAAAGAGTACAAAAAAGATCATTTTTTTGTGTAGTCTTTTTTTATATTCTTCTTACCCATATCTTTATATCTTATCCAAACGTAAAGCTATACTTGTTAAATATGCAGCAAATTTGTACAATTCCGCCGGTCTCCTTTCCCCCACAAGGGCGCTCCCCTTCCCCCCCCCCCAACCCCCTCCCCCCACGCCCCCCCCCCCCCCCCCCCCCCCGCCCCCCCCCCCCCC
>DWBA01000865.1:0-11805 GCA_018236825.1 Apodemia zela
GAGTGAGCAAAGAGAAATAATGTTTTTGGGTCACGCGAACGAAGTTGCAGGGAACGGCCAGTATCATATATATTAATAATGTAAAGTGGAAAGTTTGGATGTATGGCAAGAAAAAATGGAAGGGGCTAGTACGAGGACAATTCCATTTCCCATAATATAACATACATATAAATAAAATGGTAACCACCATTTTGCATACAAACATATCTTCACGCCAAAATGCCTTACAAAGTAGGGAACCTTCCTTTTAAATTGATTGAAAATTCCACCGTCTCTGAAATAACATGCTCATTCTTTGTGTCAGGTATAATTTCAGCGCGCAACTAAAATTTTTGCCTGAATCAACTAAATAACTAGGTTTATTGAGTTGCGTCTTGATAGACTAAGAGCAAGCAGGTATACATCAGCACAAGTTCGATCCACAATCTAGATGCAGGACTAGGCACGGAAAAGCCATCCATTAGGATTTCTTTAATTGTTCCTTGCAGTAGGCAGGCTTCAAGATCCGCCATTAAGAACGTTTCGTACTATCTGGTAGGTACTCATCAGGTCAGCGAAGAAGCTGAGTACGTTAAGTAAATAATTACGCACATAAGTATATCGGGCCCTGCATATTGTTTCGAATAAAAAAAAAACCCGCTAGCAATGGTTCTGCAATGTTTTTCCAATAAACATGCCCTTTTATAAATATACAAGTAGGTAGCTTCTTGTGTAGAATTTATTTAAGTACCAACTCATTTTGTCTACAGCACTTGGCAATAAAAAATATCAAGGGATTTTTTTCTGAGCCCTCGAATTTCAGGTCAACAAGAAATGTCTACATAACGAAATACGCGGCTCATACTACCTTAGCTTTGAATCTTTTATAAAGTTCGTGTCACGGGGCAATGACTTGACGCGACACATATTTCCACAATAGATTTTATACACATAGCTTGCAGCAGCTTGCTAAAAAGTTCAAACTCCACATTTCCATCATTTTCTTATCTCATAAGCTTTCTTTACCTCATATCAATAAATATATGCCGCACTGTATGTAGTACCTAACCATATGTACGTACTAGATACCTAGTATTTTTTTTAATTGCCCGATCCGGGAATCGAACCCGTATTAAAAATAAGTGTTAAAAAGGAAAAAAAAAACACTCGTATGTGGAATTACATTATCCTGTGTTACTCATATCTTCGGTCGGCCGGTTTCCATCAGGGTCATCCTATAAGAGTGCCGTTTTTTCTTTTAAAGGAACGGAATTCTAAAAAGATTAAAAAATGTTTTTGCTCTTAAGATATCGTGTAACTAATAGTCAGGGATCCCAGGAACAAATTTATTTTTGATTAATAACAAGCAAAATTTTTGCGAACAGCTTCGTTTTCATCTTTTCTTTCTTCGAAAAAATGTGGGTCTATCACATTGTGGGACGGAGTATCTTCGGCTAATCGTGGGTGCTCTGGTTGTACCTTTTCGAGGATACGGGCGTGAAAATACTTTTTTTCATAATTCCCACATCTTTAGAGTGGAGGACTCGTCAGTAAAACCATCAAACGTGTAGGACAAAGTTTTTTTCATATTTTTCATAAAATAATCAAGCGATTAAAGTAAAAAACTAATTGTTATTAATCAATATATTTCATTTACCAAATTGACATGTTTGAAACCCCCTATCTTTATAAGTTACCCGATTTGAGATTTTTCGAAGAGAGAAAAGATGGGCGTCTCGTCAAAACGAAGCTGTTCACAAAAACTCAGCTTGTTATAAATCAAAAAATTGTAGTCGTAAAAACTACAACTTTGGAGTGTCGGACTAAGAAAAGTTTCCACTTTACGTGTAGGACAAAATCACCCCTGAATTATTATAATAATTACCTAGCTATTGTAAAAAAATTAGGTTGTTATTAATCAATTTAAAAATCTCGTAATTCCGACATCTTTAGAGTGGAGGACTCATTAGAAAAACCGTCGAATATGTAGGACAAAAGCTGTTTCGTGTTTTTCATAAAATAATCAAGCGATTAAAGTAAAAAACTAATTGTTATTAATAAATATTTATCCTTCACCAAATTAACATGTTTGAAACCCCCTACCTTCATAAGCTACCGGATTCGAGATTTTTCAAAGAGAGAAAAGATGGGCGTCTCGTTAAAACGAAGCTGTTCACAAAAATTCAGCTTGTTATTAATCAAAAATAAATTTGTTCCAGGGATCCTGTACTATAAACGATATACTCGTATTAATGCTAAGCTATGATTAAATTTTGGCCACAGGCAATCGCTAGTTGTTATAATTATTATATAAACATTCCAGTTTAAAATTTTGTGATTATCTAATTTATTTAGGAAAACTTAATCAGCACTGATAGATTTTTATCCAAAACGTCCTCTATAAATTCTTTAAACCCTTTCGCTTTAGTTCAAAATGTCCGTTCAATAAAAACATAACAGAGTGCGCACTATTAACAACTCACTGTGAAAATACGATACTGCAACGAATTTCAAAAATCTCTTAGTAAAAAAATATATTTTGAGCTTCATTGCAGTCATATGATGTGACAATTTGAGTTAAAAAAGTCCTTTTTCGATATATATACCGCGTATATTGAATTAATAATTTACCGCAGCTGATAAGATCCATTTAAAATAGTTAGAATTAAATTACTATTCACTTAAGTACATAAAATACGAAAGGTGGCAATAATTTTCACGATTTATACCTTATGCATTTATTTATTTAATGATTAACAAGTTTTAAATACTTTTGCGTTGTATAGTAACCTATAATTGTGGACGATACTATACGATAGTTTTACGTAATATTTGTGATATTAATATTACATCGCGTCATATGTATCATATTATCACAGATCACATTATAGTACCAACTGGTAAAAGTTGTAACCGGTATGAGCTTGGTTGGTTATTACCAACATTAAATATTTTTTATGTGTTATATTATATCAACAAAGTCAAAGTGATCTCTCTGTGACTGTTTACAGTGATTTCAAAACAAAGGGATCGGAAACTGGCATCTTCCTTTCCAGAGATAATTTTCAAAATGGTAATATATAAGGTAGAGTATAAGGTAATATATAAGGTAGAGTACCGCTATTACATGCCCAGGTATATGATACCACCCCTTTATATATTTCTGCCGCAATATGTATCGTTAATGCTTATCATTGTGTTCCGGTTTGGAGGGTAAGGTAGCCGGTAGTCTTTTGCATGTGGTTTTGCCATCCCATCACACGATGGCTACGCAACTTTCTTTTTTGCCCTTGGTTAGTTTTTAGTGTCCATAGGTGATAGTTTGTCTTTCCATTAGAAGATACATCTGCTTGTTTGCTTTCTGATATAATAAAACAGTAGCACTCCGGGAGTGCTGACAATAATAAATACGGTAAAAGGTAGTTACGGTTAATTTGCCACGAGTTCAATGGTTTTTTTTTTCATTTTAAAAAAATGCCAACATGCGTGTATATCTATATACGTACATACACACTATATGTACATAATTATATACAGAGGTGTCGGTTATGGTAACCGTATAGTGAGTTCAAAGATTTTTCCCATCTCAAAAATCCTCAATGCGTCTATAGAGATTTTCACTTCAAAAAAATTTTAAAGTTGTGAATATTAAAACGTATTATCGAATATCTTAATTTATAGGTTTTAAAAGAAGCACGTGGGTTTTGTGTACACTTTCAAGGCCAAGACCGTAAAAATATTACTTTAGTCTTAGAATTTACTAAATTGTATGATTGAATTAATTTTAGTAAGTAACAAAAAAACATATTATTTATTTAGTAGGCGACGAATTTTTATTACATGATAAGGTTTATACTCTTTTTCTCACAATTTAACCCTAAAGATTGTTGGATTTTAATGTTTTTTATAAAGACGTTCACTATTTCTCCTGAGACCTCCGTATTTCTAGCCATTTCTTCGCAGTACTAAAGTTACGAGTAATATTTTATCAGGTTTTCTTTTATATAGAGTCAAGATTACACTAGAAGAATATTTCAACACTATAAAATAAACGCTTTATTGTCACTTCAAGACGGAATTCAAGAGTTTTTTAAACGTAACTAGTCTTGTGTTTATATTATTCGTATCTAATCGTGAGAAGATCTCAAGACAGTTTGATCCGGGTCGGACAAAAGTATCATTTAAGGCTTTTCGGGATTATTCTCGAAAATCGAAAACACAGTTGTAGTTCGGAGTCTGGCGCTAGCGTGAAGAAATAACCCGACGTAATCTTAAAATTGCTGCAATTTCATATGATTTTGTGAAAACATCATAAACAAGCAGTTACTCGCGACTTCGTTTACCAAAATGCGACCAAATGTAAAAAAGCTTATTTCACTTCTGGATAATGTATTTTTTTAAAGGTGAAAAAATCTTTAAAATCGATCTAGTAGTTTTTGAGTTAAATCATGACAAACAAAAAATAAAATCTTTCTTCTTAAGAATATTAACTTAGATCAAGTCACAATAAACAACTTAACTGATCTGTACAGCTTTACCCACGAGTAGAGTAACATGCTGGCAATTTCCATGCCCTATTTCGGCTCTTGAGAGAACGAGTTTTGAATAAAAGTAACCTAAGTTTGAACTTGGCTCTTCAACTAACTTCGTGACAAAATTAATCAATTAAGTTCAGCGGTTTGGCCGCAAAATCGTAAAAGACAGACTTTCGCGTTTATAATATTAGTATGGATTGTTTAATAAAATGTTTACATTCACCTCAGTGCAGCAGTACTTGTCACTTTTGTGTTCCGGTTTGGAGGGTAAGGTAACCGTTAAACTTATGCATGTGGCATCAAGACCTCGCCACAAGGATAGCAACGCACCATTAACATCTTTGGTGTCTATAGGCGATGGTTGTTTCTGTCATTCAGGAGAACCATCTGCTTGTTTGCTATTCCATGATTTAAAAAAACTGGTTAATTTGTTAGAGTGTGTGATGAATACACTATAGAGATGGTTATCAGAGAGAAAGAGACAGAAAGCGATTGATCGACATTTTGTTATTGATTGAAGTAAGAATAACGAAAGAGAGGGAGATCATTTTAGATTTGCGTTTTTCGTAATTTAGAAGTAAAAAGTTGCAGTAATATCTCTTTCGTGTACTATTCGTGTCTGGCTAGTTTTAAGTTTTGCTTCAATATTTGAAAGTTGTGTTAACATTTAAACTAGGCTTAAAATTTTAAAATTTAACAAAAAAAAATTTTAAATGACAGGATTAGAACCTGTGACTGGTTGGTACGCTTTAACCAGCTGAGCTGCTGTATACTGGTTCAACGTGGCGAAATTTTGCTTTGCTTTGTGATCGATTCCGTTGATTATATTGATATCAATACGTATATACTAGTTAAATGAGTTCATCGTTAGAGATGAAATTTACATTTATAATATTGATCAATACTTTCGTGTTTCTAACTGAAGGTAATATGTGTGTAGGCTTAAATTAATTATAATTAAGTAGTCTCATCAAAGACTAACGATACAATAATGTCTAAATATAAATTGTAGATCCGGGCCTCTTTGAAGAATAGACCAACTGCCGTTCTGCCAGAAAGGTCGTAAAAGGCATCTGATTAGCTATACGTGTCACTACCATCGTGACTACTAGGTCGTATAGTTCCGCAACGTCTCGCCCGGGAAAGGGGTATCACCGCCTTACCTATTCCTACCTTAATTATTCCGGTTTGGAGGGTAAGTTAGCTGGTATACTTATGCATGTACCATTGTTTTCCCACCACACAGATAGCAACGCTTAACATCTTTGGTGTTTATGGGCGATGGTTTCTCTTTCCATCAGAAATGCCATCTGCTCGTTTGCTCTAATGATACAAAAAATTGGCATAGCTTCAATAAGCAATTCGCAATCGATGCATTGATATAGAATACTACAAGATACACAATTTCGGACCAAACAATTTTAAATTGTGCGCTGATTTCAAGAGGACGTTTTTGAGATACTGATTGTGTATCTTGGGTTTTTATATCAATGAATCGATGTTAAACTAGATTTGAAACAAAAACTACATATTTATGACACAAATGTCAAACTCAAAACTGTTTCCATAATTTCATACCGCCGGTAACATTCCAATTCAGTCTGTTGACAGCAGAAACAGGTATGTACGCTTTCAAGAACTTGGAATAATTTTTCGGTTCAATAGGCACAGAACAGGGTATTTACAAACAATACAAAGAACCAAAGCATAGTAAGTACGGACTGTCTGTTCATTGTTAGGTAACTTGCTTACTTTGGGGTTAGATCAATTTGTGTTATATGTCCGGTAATATTTATTTATGAATCAAATAATATGGAAAGTGGTAATCATAAAAGGGATTGGACATTGTATGGACTGCTCGGCTCCATATGACCATTAACTCAGTTGTTTATTGATATGTAAACAAAATTATTTATAATAAAAAATATCAGGAAAATGAAAAAAATATATCATACTGAGCATGGTAAAAGTTAAAATATTGGCGTTAAGTACCTACTATGGGTTTATTTGTTAATTAAGTTAAAATTCCAGTTCTCAAAACAGCACCATCAGTTTTTGCAAATAAAATAATGATTTTTTGTAAAAATGGTTTTTAATAAATCGCATGGTTATCTCAAAGCATAAAGTGGGTAATACTTTTTTATGATTAAATTTTTTCCCTCTTTGAATCTTATTATTATTATAATATTGAGATTCCTTCGTAGAATTTGGATACTCGTACGTATTAAACTTTATAAACTCTGTGACAAAAACTTAGAAGATAACACAGAAATTTGAATATAATTTCCCTAAGGACCTCGCTTTAAACTGTACTGCCAAATTAACTATATGATTAGTAGACCCATTGAGACTACGGCACTACGATTTATGCTATGCGACTTGGATTTTTTGTATTTAAACTTAACTGTCGAACAAAAAACATCTAAACCTGTGAATCTAAACATAATTAACATATCATAGGGATTTCTTACCAATATAATGTAAGGGAACAGTAGAAAAGAATTTTAACTTGGATTAGCAGTTTGCCAGCCACCTAAAGTTTAATAAATTATAATAACTATACTATATTTCTACTATTAGTATAAAAACTGTAGTTTAGTATAGATAGTTTTTACAACTTACCTAATCCTCTCTACCTCACCTATAAGTGGTTTGAATGAATTTATACTCTCTTATCAGTAACGATTCTTACTTGCCGTAGTTGGTATGTTATTTACAAGCTGCATTTGTAAACGTTTAGTTTAAACAAAAATTGTTAAAAGAAAGACGAGTGCATGAATGCCAAGGCAAACTTATTATGTTTATTGGCACAGGGGCTAAGGTACACTTATACGTAATAAAATGTATTTTTGTACGAAAGTTTAATTTATACCGACAAATGAGGCTCGTTTTTGAAGGAAATTGAAGCGAATTTCCAATCATTAATTTCATACTGACATGAAATTGCCAGAGCTAAGAATACGGTTGGATCGCGTTCGTACTGCGGCCAGTTGGTTTGGCTAGAGCTCTATGGCCGAATATGAAAATTTACTTTATAGAAGCTTAAATTTCCTACAGCACGTAGTAAAATTTACTCTGACGCGGTCTGATGTGTGTGGGTCGGTGTGAGTTTTACACTATATTAAATTGTAGTAGGTATTACTAGGTCTGAGCTTCCAGGGCCGCTGAGTGATTAAAACGTATTTTTTCTGAGATAGAAAGTAGTATATGACGTGTTAGGCTATGTAATAAACTGCCTTATACCCAGTAGAATTTGATTTAATTCAGCTATTTTTGCGTGATTGAGGTACACATGTCTAAATATAAACATCGCATATACATATACGTATTTTATGTACTGTATACACAATATACATATAGTGTCAAGTATGTATTAATAAATAATGAGTGCGGAAACCTCTGACTGACTTTTAGATTTATTATGTGTGTGTTTATTATATAAAACCCTTTGCCAGAAAAAAGTGTAATAGTATTTAACCAAAATGCCACTTTGGCTTAAAAACGGCTCTGTTTACTGTTTAAAAATATGTGTTAAATATTAAATACAAATCTATCCTCCAATTAATAAATAAAAAAAATTGAGGATAACAAAAATAAATTCACGATATTACCTGGCCCAAGTCACTGAATAGGTTTTTGATAAGATAATAAAAGTATGGGATTAATTTTAATCCATTACATGTAAAAGTTCTTAGTAGTTAATAATAGTAAATGTGTTTTATGATTTACGACCATCTGTCTTTTGTTTCGATTAAATAGCACACACGTTGTAATAATTAGTGGTGAAAACTGTTTTGGCTTGTGAAACAACTTAAAATCATTGTAATCATATGTGTTATAGTAAGTTGTAAGTTTTCCTAAATAAATAAATAAAATAAATTCCAGCCGAGTCTCAATTTAACTCGTACGGGTTGTACTATTATTGATTGATGATTTGATGAGATTTCTCATTAGTAGTTCCTCTCCTCTGTGCCTTTGTTGAGCACGTAAAGCTTTCAGTCCCGATTATCACAAGAAACAAGCGATCGTTGTTATCAACTACAGATGACGTATCACATCAACCAGCACAGTAGGTAATTAACATTGACCATGGTGAACTGAAAATTTATTTACGTTCGATTCTCTCTGTCTTATTCCCAAAGGAATAAATGGCAGTATTTTTTACATATACTATTTTACAAACAGATAACATTTGTATTTTTTTGGAACACCCAAATATCCGAATTATTTTATTCCAAATTTCGTTACTCCGACTTTCAAAAGTCCGAATTTCATAATACCTAAAAATCATAATGTCTATTATTAAAAATCAGGAAATTAATTTTATCGAAAATCATAAATCCGATTTTTTTGTTTTTACCGATTTTTATAAATCCGAAAAATCAAATGCTTGATGGGTTTTTGGTACGAAAAACGACAAATACTACGTCAAATGCTGCAAATCGGATCAAAAACGGTTGATTCGTTCCGAAAAACGACATTCCGATTTTCAATACTTCAAATAAACCACTAAAATTAGGTTTCTGGTTCTGATTCATTTACCAATTACCAGGGGCAATCACAATAACTTGGCTACTAGATGGTAGAGTTACACAAAGTCTTGCCCGGGTTTGGTACTACCGCATTATCTATTCCTGCCGCAATACAAAGTCCGCAAATAAATGGCGCAAACTAACATCTTTGGTGTCTACAGGTAATCGCTGTCTCTTTCCAATAGGAAAGCCATCTTATGGTATAACAAGAAGTTATTATAATTGTGTCTTTTTTTAATATATATATATATACAAAAAAGTTATACATACCTCGTTCTTGAGTTCAAAATAACTTACGTAACACAAAAACTTCTTAAAACACTCGTTACTTAATTCATACAATATCTCTGAGTTAATATAGACTTCTAAACGCAGATTTTTAAGTTGTATAAACTTGATAGCGTGAAGGCCAAAACCTTGTATATTCGATGGGTGGGGATGGCATTGGATGAAGGTACGTATTAGCGTCAGTAGTATGCTAGCGTGAATCTATCATATTAAAATACATTTAAATCGCCTCTGTGGCCTAGTCCGGTGTTGGTGTTGACCACATGAGGTCCCGGATTCGATTCCCGGGTCGAGCAGTTCAAAAATGTATTTTTCAGTTTTCTGATGAAAAACAACGTTGCCAGGGATTGGGTAAGTGTCCAGTTGGCGATAGGCTTGCCACCTATCACATTGTGGGACAGGGTCTCTTCGGCTGGTCGTGAGTACACCGGTTGTACCTCTGCCTACTTCTTCGGAGATACGGACGTGAAGATACTTAACTTTACTTAACTTAAATCTGCCCTTTTATAGTCTTATTAGCCGTTTCCTGCGACTTAATTCGCGTCAATCGGGTAAAAAAGTAGCCTCTGTCACTCTCCATCCCTTCAAATATCCAATTAAAAATCACGTCAATACGTCGCTCCGTTTTGCTGCGAAAGACTGACAAACAAACAGACACACATACAATTTCCCATTTATAATATTAATATGGATACTCTTACATTAACCCCGTGTTGGTCCAGGCTCCTTTGAAGAATAGACCAACTTGCGTTCTGCCAGGCATGTCGTAAAAGGCGACTAATTGGCTATGCGAGTCACTACCATCGTGGCTACCAGATAGCAGAGTTCAGCATTGTCTCGTCCGGGTCTGGTACCACCGCCTTACCTATTCCTGCCGCAATAGCGTCAATGCTTGTCATTGTCGTGTTCCAGTTCGGAGAGTAAGATAGTCGATAAATTTATGCCTTCCCTAAAATCCCTAAAAAAAAGTTAACCAGTCGAGGTCCTGGGTTTGATTCCCGGGATGGGCAATTAAAAAAATGTGATTTTTCAGTTTTCTGATACAGTCAACGTTGGCCAGGATTGGAAAAGTGCCCTAAGGCTTGCCACCTATCACATTGTGGGACCGAGTACCTTCGGCTATTCGTGGGTGCACTGGTTTCACCTCTGCCTACCTCTTCGGGGATATGGGCGTGAAGATACTTATAAACACATTTTGCTTTAACGTACTGTTAAAAAAAATATCACCGGTTTAAAAATAGAGAGGATATCAAAAATTCTTTTTAACGAGGGCATGTTTCCAGTTTGGTTTCTACTTTGAGTTATGAAAAAGGGAATGTAGTAGTAGTAGTAGTAGTATCTTCACGCCCATATCCCCAAAGAGGTAGGCAGAGGTGCAACCTATGCACCTACGATTAGCCAAAGATATTTAGTCCCACAATGTGATAGGTGGCTTGCCTATCGCCAACCGGGCATTTCTCCAATTCCGGGCAACGTTGATTTTTTCAGAAAACTAAATAAAACTCATTTTTTTTAATCGTCCGCCCCAGGAATCGATCCCGGGACCTCGTGTAGTCAACACCGAAACCGGACCACTAGACCACAGAGGCGATGTGAATGTTCCGGGTTGAATTCTAGTCTAGTTAACTTGCTCGGGTTACCTAACTGAGACATCTGGATGTAAAGATTCCTTCAGTATCATAATATCAAGTGTATGGAACTGCCGCTTCTACTGCATTCCTCATTCGACATTCCAGAACTGAACGTTCGACACAAAGTTAAAATGATAGAGCATTTTAACTTTGTTTATACGAACACGTTTTTATACGAATTACGACATTTCTTATTATATGTTGCAGTGACATACGCCAATCAATTCTAGAAATTTTAAAACGTTAAAATATATCTTCTACTAGCAGTTCCCCGCGACTTCGTTCGCGTGACCCAAAAACATTACTTCTCTTTGATCAGTCGGGTAAAAAAAGTAGCATGCCTGGCATTGCGCAGGTAGAAGGGCATTGCGCAGGACGGCAGATCATATCGAAGCTTTTTCACTTAATGCAGAGCCACAACCTCCAACCTTCCAAAAGAGTCAGTCGAATTGAAGCGCTAAGGGTCTTTGATCCAATATTCTATATTTTTATTATCTATATTATAATACTAGCGACCCGCCCCGGCTTCGGACGGGTAAAATATATACATATAAACTTTCCTCTTGAATCACTCTATCTATTAAAAAACCCGCATCAAAATCCGTTGCGTAGCTTTAAAGATTTAAGCGTACAAAGGGAGTTAGGGACAGAAAAAGCTATTTTGTTTTATACTATGTAATGATTATAAATACGAAAGTTTGGATGTTTTAATGGATGGATGATGAACGGATTTGGATGAAGTTTGACACACAGGCAGATGGTCACCTGAAATAGCACATAGGCTACTTTTTATCCCGGAAA
The DNA here is from genome assembly GCA_018236825.1 of Apodemia zela. Classification (NCBI taxonomy): domain Eukaryota; kingdom Metazoa; phylum Arthropoda; class Insecta; order Lepidoptera; family Riodinidae; genus Apodemia; species Apodemia zela. Next base: position 11,767 of record DWBA01000865.1, read on the forward strand.
AATTAGTCGTTCCCGCGGGATTTACCAAAAACTTTTATA
>DWBA01000866.1:0-11805 GCA_018236825.1 Apodemia zela
CGTTAACAAATTGCCGCGGCATATTGTTTAAATCACTTGTTATGTAAATGGGTAGTTTATTTAGAACTAGAACCCTATCCCAGCTTCTTAGATAAAAAAGTAGGTTTGTTAGCTCCGTCGACCGTCGGCGAACTAGGAGCTGATAGCTGACATTGACGCAGCTTATGTCATCACCAATTTGCCTTCGGCAATTTGTATTGGACTTTAACGTTTATAAAATGACGACGCCGTTTTTATACGGAGGAATTATAGAATTTGCCTGCGACATATGCACCAGGTACTTAGTAATGGCTCAAAAACGCTAATAGCTACTATTAAACTATATATTTTTGAACCTTTACTGCTTTTATAGAATGATCATACCACACGTTGTTTAGGTTTCCGAAGTAAACTAGGAACCCTAATAGTTTCGCCATGTCCGTCAGACCGCAGTCTAGTGCAGATAGTACAAGAAAGCTGTAATCTGGCATGAATAGGTATATCTATATTACCGGAAGCGAGTCCGTGGAAGAAAAATATCTGTCTACAGCACAAAGATAGTATATTATATAAGTGGTCTACAGTTTCGCTAGTGAATAGACGTCTAACTGGCAAGATTTATAAGTATCTGAGTAGCTAATTTTTTCAGCTTTTTATCTTTATATATAGTCAGATATTCTATATAATATTATAATAACGGTGAAGAAGAAGAAGCGGTGGCTCTCCTAATGGAAAGAAGCGACAATCGCCTATGGACACCAACGAAGTTTTTGGCGCTTTGCTCTATTTGTGTGTAAAGTTGTTGTTGAAATCCCATAGGTATACAAAAATTTTACGGCTGTCTAGCCCTCCAAATCAGAACACGGTAATAACAAGAAACGACTTTATTTCGGCAAGAATATGCATAGCACACTATTAAACACATGTTTGGTAATTAAATCGTTCATCTTTTTCTACTTGCCTGTCTGAAGGTCTACATTTAATGACAGCAAATTCGTGAAAGGCGAAATGTGCCCAAACATCATGACTAAGTAGTAGAGTTCTGCAACGTCTCACCCTGGTTTGGTATTACTGCCGTAGCAGTGTCAGTGCTCGTCACTGTCGTGTTCCGGCGTGGAGGGTGCCGAAAGTAACAGGTAAACTAATTATGCAATGTGCCACATTATTACATCTGGCCCCACGGTTGGCAACACGTCATTAACATCTTTAGTGTTACTAGGACGATGGTTGTCACTTTCCATGAGAGCTTATTGTATACTATTAGATAAACCCTGTATAAGGTTGCGTTTACCCCGTGTTGGTTCGGGCTCCTTTGAAGAATAGACGTTGGTCTATTCTTCAAAGGAGCCTGCCGTCCTGACATGCATGTCTTAAAAGGCGACTAATTGGCTATGAGTGCCACTACCATCGTGGCTACTAGGTGGTAAAGTTCAGCTTTGTCTCGCCCGGGTCTGGTACCAAGTCATTCCATATGCATAGGTCTATCGGTTTCCCTACCCTCCATAACGGAACTATAATTGCGGCGGGCGAGATGTTGCAGAACTCTACCACCTAGTAGTCACGAACGTTGAGACACGTATAGTCAATCGTTCGCATTTTACCACCTGGCAGAATACCAGGTGGTCTATTCTTTTTCTCTTTTCTTCAAAGAGGGCTCGGACCAATACGGAGGAATGTGTCGATTATTGAACGTATACAAGATACGAATACCTAGTTGAGGAAAAACATATATAAGTAAAACTAGCCAAGTTTATCACGTTCGGAAAAGCTCCTAAATGTTTCGGAGTTGAGATGAAATTTAAATAGTGGTTAATTATAATGACTTCTTATGAATGTAACCATTAATTAATATTGACTTTTTATGAATGATCCGGATTCCTTCATAGAGCAGGTTGTCCGATTTTAACAAAACAGAGTTTTAGAACTATCAGCTATTAGAGGACTTTGCTGTTGTCAGAGTTAATTACAGCTGTCGGTAGATATAATTAAGTATAACTAAAGCTCTATTTGCTGTCGATGCGTCGACTGTAGCTGTCATCATCGACTATAATAAGACTTTAAACTGTCAAAAGGACATTTATCGACATCAAGTCTTGCTGTAGTAAGCATTAAGCGGTATTGACAGTAGCAGTTGTCATGTCCGACAGCAACGCTTCTGTCGTATAGCTCGTAAATGAAAACAGCTAAAATTGGTCTTAAGCGCGCAGCGTCTTGCGAATTAACCAAGACTAACCAATAGATCCAGCGCACACAAAAAGCCATTCTATCAAAGTAGTAAAAGTGTCCACTTAGCGTATCGAGGCAACTTACAAACTATTAAGGCATCCGTGTGATGCTATAACTGCTGACGTGTGAACTAAAACTGGCGACCAATGACAAGCTGCAATCAGCGTTGAATCTTGACTCTATGACTTATCTTAACTATGTGAGGAATTGTTATTTGAAGGTCAGGTCAAGTGTTTCTTACGTTAGGGCGTGTGTTTCAGGAGTTTGCTTTCGTGTTTCTTTCTTTCGTTATTTTCGAACATGAAAATATTTCCACTGTATACTGTGCTCTAGGCAGTAAACAAAAATATCCAAACTGGGCTACACCTATGCAAGTAGGTAGGTACCCGTCAGAAATAGTAGATATACAAGCACGCCCTGATGAAACATATGCAAGGTAGTAGCGCAAGCTGTAGATTTTGGTAAAATAGTCTAAGTGATGACATACTTGCACGAGTGCAAGGTTTTAGTGTCTTATTCTTTTGTTGTGTCATTAGATACATTTACTATGTAAATTAAAATTTTGATTTCTTGATTTATATTAAAAGTCTTTTGATGTGTATTATTTGTATTTAATAAAAATATTTACAACATTGATGCAATTATTTGTCTACTATTGAGAAATTATGTTTAAACACTAATTAAACATAAAAGAAATAGGTATTTGTAGCAAAAAATATTATTAATCAATTATAAAATAATTATCCTTCAACTAGAGATCAAAAATTGAAAACAATACATACTACATTTACTTTTACGTAATAAATTAAAGCTTTAAATAAATGGCCTATCACATTAACCATATAGTATTTTAGCAAGATAATTTATACAATTTATAATTACATTTTCATATGACATTGGACCGTCATTAGCTAATTCCTAAACAATAAATGCAACTTTAATATTTATACAAAAATACAATTTTAGGAATAAAACGATACCCAAGGTATAACTGCTTATTCTTAGACATTAATTGAATAGTAATTATCATTAAACTACCAAGATACAATTAAAAATTATAAATAGATAATAATATTTACATTACCATATTCTTACTCGTATATTCCAATCACAAGTTGTTACCAATCAGTCATAGTCGTTACTCTTTCTTAGATATATATATTAAAGTAACAAAAATGATGTATGAATCGATGTAGAACTCAGAAATTTGGATTAGGAGCTGGTCATTGATATCGCAAAATTTGAATTTGCGATAGATATTCGGATATCTAGTACTGCTTAATTTATTTCATAAACATTATACCTCTCTTTTATGGCACTTCTATTACCAGTCTCTTTTAAACTATACTATCTCACTCACATTTTAGGAAGCAATGCCACGCTTGCTTCGATTTTCAACATGTCTAACAAACATAAGTTAACCTAGATATTTTATTTAAATTACCTCTTCATAACTATGTTATATATAGGTTAGTTATGATGCGCACATTATGTAACTAAATAAATAAAATTAAATATATTTTATCAATTAAAAATATTACAAAAACAATAAGGTTTTCATTAAAGAATTAAACATTTTGTTTTAAAAAAAATATAAACAAAACATATTGACTACAGCTGACCTAACTAAGTATATCGCCCACTTAATATTCAGAAAACAATAATGTCCAGCTCCTATCCTGTTTACCTATTACTACTTAGTACTAATAATGTAGACACCCAAACATTTTATACATTGAAATGCATGTTCAGTTGTCATTACTTACCTTAGACTGACACGAGCCACCCATTGAAGTATTTACAAATTACCAGTTATACATTACTGAATAAAGATATTTTCTAATTTAATCTCATTATCAAGTAAATTTTTACTTGCATTAATATTCAAGTTATCAATTAAATTACTTAAATATTAAAATAAAACATACATCTTAAATCATTTTTACGAAAATTCTTGCAATAATATCTTATCCAATTCATTCAGAATAGTACCCTGTTGATGACTTCATACACCGTTAAATTGTAGAATAAAGAAGTGCACAAAAAACGTGCAATAAAATATTGATCTACTTACATTTACAATTAAAAAGAGAAATGTATAATTCGTCAATATAATGACAACATTCCTTAACACATACGGTTTGTTCGCTTTGTTATCAAGACAGTGTGTAGGGGTCGGGGGCTTTCGTGTGGCTTAATGTTTGGGAATCAGAGCGGCGTGTTTGAGCCGCAGGTGAGCGCGGAGAGTGTCGATGCGGCTGTAGGTGGCCGGGCAGTAGGGGCAGGGCGAGCGCTGCGCGGTGTGCGAGTGGTAGTGGTGCCAGCGGTTGGAGACCTCCTTGCCGCAAGACTTGCAGCGCCAGAGCGCGGCGCTCTCAGTCGCCGCCACAAACATGCTGTGGTAAGAGTACTGCGCCACCGGCATGTGGGACCGCTCTGGAAACAACGCCCCATTCACTTCATCCCCAACGCCATCCACTACTGTACGCAACTTTATAAAGGTTATAATAGGCATATATTTATAGACATACTATGTGTTGGGTTTGTAACGTACCACTGTGTTACAATAGACTGATGATAAAAAAAACCTAAAATATTGTAGTTACATGTGTTTTTATAAAATTTTTGAAACAGCTCATAATTATCTTTTAAGTTTGCGCCTTCTTTGCCTGAATTATTTTGTTTTTATGTTTTTGGGCTTAGTGGTGGAAAATATACAGCTGTTTAATTTGTCGTTACGTTTTTTTTAATACAACACTTTCATTGTTTAAAATTGTGATAAAATAACTACCTTTGAGTATAAAAAAAATTTATCTATAATATCTCAATCTATGTCTACTATAATTATTAAGGATATTAGAAAAATAAGTAGGATTGAACGACTCGAGTCCGGTAAAACCGACGTTATCTGCATATAGTTTTGTCGTCGGTAGTAAAACAAATTTAGCTAAGAATTCCCTTGCAGATTTATTAATAACTTTAACAAGTACGGCTTGATAAGAGACCTTTTTTTAAATTTTCAGTTTTGGTCTGTATGTGTCAATTGGAAGAAAATATTTTAGCTGAAATACTCAGTGCGCATAGTACACACAGATAATATCTAGTAATTTGTGAAAATAAACAAGGTTTCGAGCGCTACGGAAGCTAAGAGCTAAGGACGCGCAGCTACTCCGTAGATTTATGGATTGTGGCACCGCCGTCTATATATTTTTTGCTTTACTTTTTAACTAATATCTCATCGTAATCAGTCTGTTATATATTCTTTATTAAACTGTTTAAATGGGATTGTATGAAATAGTTTTAAAAACTTTAATAATTACGGCTTGAAACTAACAGTTAAGAAACCTTTTTTAAATTTTCATAGTCTTGGTATGTATGTGTCAAGTGGAAGTAAATAAGTAATATCTAGGAATTTGTGAAAATTCGAGGACAAGGTTTCGAGTAGAGATTACTCCGTAGATTTATCGAGTTTGGCATCGCCGTCTATATTTTTTGCTATTTTTAATAAAAAAAAATAACTAATATCTCATCATAATCAGTCTGTTCTATATTCTTTATTAAGCTGTTTAAATGTGATTATATTAAATGACATTGTCTTCAGTGTTTGAATTTAGTTCCCTGATTATGAAATTCACTTTTTGCAGATATTCTTATATTAACATTCATGCACCGAGCACATATATTGGATCACCTAATACAGCGAATAGTAAGTGTACCTGCTCTAAACGGACAATGTTCAGACCGAATATGACCGTGCATTTGTACATGAACATATAAAACAATGAGTGAATGGGGTAAAGCGTATAAAACGCAAAACTGAAACTACAAGACTTGTAACATACCACAATTTAATGTAAAAATTAGTAATAAATACAACAGATAAATGCAGGAGTTTGCAACATGTTAAAATTGCATTACATAACATCAAACAATGTGAAAAAAAAAATTGCATTAACTGCTTGCATAAAACAAAATTATTAAAATTAAAATTTAATGGAGGCATCAAACCAAGACAATAAAATATTCATAAACAACAAATATTTCATAAAATTTCATGTAAAAATATAACAAGAGCGATCATTAGGTGTTAGGTACAAGATTTGACACCCCCGTCCCTATCAGTATTAAACTATTGTGATACACGACACTATAACAAATTCGCTAATGTTATAAAACAAAATAAAACGTAACTAGACCATTGCTATCCTGAAAATTACCATAGAGCTTATCCTGCACTCCATTGATTTCAAATGATATAATCACACCATTGTGATAGTGTATAATTTATAATATACAATAAATTGGAATAATTTTTAATTGGCCAAATAAGTGACTAGGTCCGCAAGACCTCATCTCATTCTCATAAGACTAAATTTAGTAATTCGTTAACCTTATGTTAAAATTCCATATGGCATAAAGTTAGCTTTCATTAAGTCCAATTGCATGGTCACCGTATAATTATTAAGTTGTATACTTTTTGAAAGCTGAAAGAGATCAAAGGAAATATTCTGAGCCAAACGATGTGATACTCCAAAATATTTTGGCCAGACACCATCATAGTATCCTAACCTAAAATATCTTAAATAATATATTTTACTAACCATCGAATTGCTCATAGCAAATTCAATTTTAAAAATTGGTCTCGAGTAATTTACACGAATGTATTTAAGGTTCACGTGAAGCGATTGAGTGAGTGTGCCCGCTTCCACACAGCAATGGGACCCCGTACCGGATAGCTATGATCTATTTCAACAATAGCCATTACTTGCGCGACAATAAATTATTAAACAGTACATAACTATTACGATTGGCAGAGGTAAACAAGCTAAATCTTAATATTACCAGCTATAAAACCTGTACATCTCCGTAACGCAAACTGTGTTTCACTAGGTAGAAATAGAAGTTAGGAATTCACTTATGTAAATACAAATAGGTAATTATTCTCTTTCAAAGACATTAATTATTTTTAAAATATCCTTTAGTTTGGTTACGTAATTAAATAACTAGTAATATTGCACTGAGTATGAAACGCTATTAAATAATAAGTGCCCACAATATACAGATCGGTAATATAAAAAATCTTTACTCTTAAAATTAAATATAAATCTTTGTGGAAGAAATGTTTGGTGATATTATAAATATTAAAAGGAACACGGGAGCTTAGCTTAAAAATCCAAGTGGGCCCCTATATTCAATAGACAAATTGTATAAATCTAGGTACGAGTTATGACTATTTTAAAAAATTGCACAAGTGAATTGCATGTTCACAGCTACTAATAGCACTAATGCCATAACTTAGATAGACAACATCGGAAACGATCGCGGAGTTTTTTCAAATTGATATTTTTTTAACTTCATTAACAATTATTTATGTATTTTTGGTAGAATAAGTATCTGTTTTATACAATCGGCGACTTAACATCTAGACAGTAGACATATTAGTATATTTCAAAGGTTTTGTAAAAATTAATTTATAATGTTGAGTGATACTGTAATCTCTAAGCGTACGTGTAATACCCGTTGTCCAAACAGATGCGACCTCAATTGGATGCTAGATGCCTTACATTAATGCAAAATAACTAATCATTAAAACGTTAATATTACAATAGGAGTCGAAACGTAGCATGTTTACACTCTTGGTTCTAGCACCATTCCATTTTATCACATTTCTGTTACCGTACCACTCTAAGTGTTTAGCTAAAAATGTAACAATCTTAAATCTTAATTGAAAATACATAAACGCTAGGTTAGTCCCAATTGTAGAATGCCAATATTAGTTACTAAATGCGCAACCTCGTATCGCTCCTCCCTACTCGTATCTTAAAGTAATTGAAAGAGGTCTTTGACCTCAAGCACCGATCACGCGTGAGTCACCACCACATTGGCGGTGGCCCGCTAAAGAACTAAACACCTACAAACGATAAAATAATAAAACACGTCAACATCACGAGCACTTACACTCCTAACTAATCGTAACTCAAATCAATGCTACTACAATGAATCAATAAAAACAAACAACACTAATAAATCATATTACATCATTATATAAATATAAAATTATATTAAATCAGACAATAGAATATATCTAAGTATAAAAAAACAATTTCCGTAAATAGATCAACTAGTCTAGTATAAAAATCTTTTCGTATGTTTCCTTAGGCGCTATCCGTTAATACATCACAAATCCTTAATAATTATCCATCTTTCGAAGGCCTCATAGAGTTACAAATGCATCTACACTGAGATTCAGTCAATATTTATATGTCGTTGACCAACGACAGATCACACTTGCCAGTCCTTATCAATTTGCTCTTTTGTCTTTCCAAACCAACCATAGGATTTAATAACATAAATACAATTAGCTACAGGAAACTCATAATTTCCTATCTAATGAATAAATATAACAAGATAATGTAGGCCCCTTCGGGGACGACCGTTAATAGCCAGCATCACTTCGCGGTCGCACCGCTACTCAAAATAGTGTATATTCTTAAATAGCTTAAGATTTCTATCGATACAATATAAAAAATAATATGGTAATAAAATTAACATCATATTATTGCTTTTGCCCGTTCCCGTATAGCAATTGGTATAGAAAAAAAATTGCTTACCTACATATAAACGCTTCGAGTCACACTTCAGTAACAACGACTTAAAGGTATACTCGAATTATAAATTCATACATCCTCACAGAATATACTAGGTCACACTTGGGCAAGTAACGCACAACCGAGACAATACTAAAACGAGTGACCCGTCGACGGGTATTAAGAACTGAATTTAAGGCCCGCTTAAGTAATAGCACTTCAGCTTAATCCTAAATAGGAAATAGTTTAGACGCGAGACGGTCCGAGTTTTGACACAGGAGGGGTTGCTGGCGGGGCGGACGCGTTTCACACCGCGTCGAGGCCGAGCCAGTACATGGACAATCAATCGAAGGGCGCGTCGAGGTGCGCGGCAAACACGGGCGCGCCTCCGCCCACGCTCGCGCCCTCGAACTTGCGCGTGTCAGGGTTGTACGCGGGGTGTTTGAACTTGCAGTGCGTGCGCAGGTTGTCGGAGCGCGTGTACGTGGCACGGCACAGCGGGCACTCGAACCGCCCCGGGAAATGCACGTGGTAGTGGTTGCGGATGTGCGTCACCACCTTGCCGCACAGCTTGCAGCGGTGCAGGTTCAGCGCGCCCGCCACGCGCTCGAACGTCAGCCGCATGTGCCAGCCCTTCGAGCCTGCAACCAGCCCACCACGACCTCACGCCTTACTCACTCCTCACATATCACGTCCTCCGCACTTTGACATCCGACGCTTTTCACGTGAATACGTCTATTCCTACTGTCCCACCCAAGTGTTTATAGCTTTACGATGATAAATAAAGCTTTCTCAACTAATTACGTAACTAATTTGATTGAGCCTACTTTTTAGTATCGTTCCGCAATACTTAACTAACTACAGAAATTCTTTTAGTTCAAAGAACTTTTACATTCACATCACATTACATGTTAATGTGATTCAAGAAAATAGTTAAATATTAATAATGGGTAGTCCGGACCAACGTCAAACTTATTTAAACCCTTTATTGCATGGCAAAATATGCAACAGGCGAACTTAACGTCTATACACCTTTATACTTAACTGATAGAATTTAAACCGGCTTTGATTTTAAAATTAGAATTTGAATGATAACTCATTTATCATATCTTTGAAGCCTCTAAAGTACTTAGGGTCATAATTTATTAAATTTTTAACAGTCATATTTATTGGATGTTTAATTATTTATACAGTTGTAATCGCAGCAGTTACAACAAAAGAAGGTAAAACGGAAATTATCGCACATCCAAAATTGATTTTTAAATATTCAAGTATGTTAAATACATTTATTAGACATATTCACGTTAAAAGCTTGGACGTAATATAATATTTTTATATAAATTATTTTTAAAAACAGTATTAAGTAGCATGATGTCTTTTCCAGAACATTCACAAAAATGAATAATGATAAGGTGCCACAAACACAAGAATTATCGATGAATGTGTCCCTCGGTGTGAATGACACACTTTTTGTACTATGCACTTTCTTGCAATGCCACAGGGCCAATGCAGTCTTCTTAGATTTGAGATTTAATAAGATTTTGTGAGTTACAAATTATATTTCACTAATAAAAAACGGCAAGTCTTCCATTGGTGCTGTAGCATTGATTCGAAGTTTAAGGACAACTCAAATATTACGTATTAAAATGAAAAGGAAGAAGTTCATGATAACAGGTAGAAATTGGCATGTAATGTTATAACGCAATGTTTAAGAAGTCCAAGTTCTACTGTGGTAATAAGGCTGTATTATATATTATAAAAGTTGCTCTATTTAAAAAGCTCGGAAATTTTAGTCACTTTCTAAACGCTTCACCTAAAACTAAAAGCATTTACTTATTTAGTTGATAAACCAAAAATTCAAAAGAAATTTAATTTATAATAACGATAGATTTTTTAAAGAGATCCATGCATAAATGAATCAATGACTGAAGAAATGGTGTTGATTATTAATTATTTATGTTATTATGCGAGAAAATTTATTGTTACTTTCACCAAGGCTTTTTACAGAATGCACTGAGAGATAGGTCTGCTACAAAGAAAGCGCAAGGGAAGGATGGAAATGAAAAGAAAAGAGGTATAAAAAAGGAGTATATTTGCAACGAACACACAGTAACGATAAAATAACGTACAACTTATCATAATTAAAAGTAATAAAACTTAAATTATCGAGAAGTATTCAACACTACACAAGTTTAAGATCAGTCTTCGATATAATACTTATGAGTAAATGTAGATTTTACATCTAAAGGAACACTAAGAGATCAATATGTCACATATAAATTATTAATTTATGAATAGAAATATTAATTGGTATGATTAATATTAATTATTTCATTAGGAAACTTGAAGTTTTTTGTTTTAAATATATTATTTTAATTTCAATATAACATAAAAAATATTGGGTAAATGCCTGAGTTTAAAATGAACATGAACATGTTACACAACAATTAAAATATAAATTAAATGAACATGAACATGTTACACAACAATTAAAATATAAATTAACAATTTAAAAAAATACATGTTGAGTGCTATTGGAGTTACTAATTATTATTTTATTTTTATCTGAAGCGTTATATGTCGCGACATGAGTAATTGGTGTCTAAATTTTGTGCTTAAAATTCGTCGCTTATAAAGGAGACAACAGCTATAAATTTGTCTATTATACCATTAAGTAAAATAGACTAATGTCGAAAGGTAGATGTTCTATTGCTCAAAAGGGGCTCGGACCGACAATATTTTAAACAATGTGAAATTTTAAAACATCTCTTTAAAAAGAAAACAAATTTTACGGATTGTTTATTGATCAACAAAACTCAGCAAGTTTCCTTTTGTTTATAATTTAGTATCACAAAAAACTTAGCCGCTAATGACTTAAATAGTAGGAAAATGATTTAATATTACATATAAATGGAAAAGTTTGGATTTGTAGTAGTAGTATCTTCACGCCCGTATCCCCGAAGAGGTAGGCAGAGGTACAACCAGTACACCCACGATTAGCCGAAGATACTCG